>JAEIHY010019970.1:0-43804 GCA_018904565.1 Drosophila tsacasi
ATCGATTCACTGAAAATCGATTTTTCCCCAGCTCTAATTTTGACAGTTCATTGGGGGTGGCCAAGTCAAGCGATAGGTTGTTAGATGGATATCGATGTTTTGTGAGTTTTGCGGACCTAGATAGAAAATAGTTAATTTCCGAAATTAATTAATTGAAAAAGTAGGAGTCCAAATGCTTTATTTCTTCAATTCATAATTTCGAATTCCTGTGTGTCATATATTATTATTATTATTATTTCGCTTATTTTTTAACCCGACATGAGCATTGAGCTGTTAATCAAACTGCTGTCTAATTCTCGAATATTACTAACCATTCAATTGGTGTTTACACAATACCTGTACAAATTATTTTAGTGAAACATACATAATAATATAATAATAATATTATTTTTAATGTGTTAATGTAACTTAAGAATAATCATGTTCATTTATATATATTTTGATATTTATTTCCGACGATGTCTGTATTAGCAGTTTACCCACCGCTAGCAACACTCGCCTCACGCGACGACCGCAATCGATAGTGCCAGCGATTGTCCTCCACCTCCAATCGAGACCTGGAGTCTGCTACCACGTCCATCGGCAACAACAACGTGTCGCGTAATTATTTTCCCTCTTGTTGATAAATAAAACGGAATAAATCAAATTGTAAATACACTCTGGCGTGGGAGAAGCACCAGCGCGACTATCAGCAAGGAACGGGAGAATCGTAGTGAACAGTGGAGCGTTGTTAAGTAGACGAAACCAGCAGCAGCAATCGAAGTACAAAGCGAAATCTTCAATCCCCCGGAAAAACCGCTCTTAGCCATTAAGTGCAAAGTTTGCAGCATTCTCAATAGACAATACGACCAAGTATTATTACAGCGGAAAAGGAATATACGAGGATTCTACAGGAACAGAACAGGAATAGGAACAGCAACAGAGACTCGCTACAATGGCTGCCAACAATTTGCGACAGATTCCGCTCACCTGCAGCGGACACACGCGACCCGTGGTCCACCTGGACTTCAGCGACATCGTAGACAGCGGTTACTTTCTCATCTCGGCGTGCAAAGGTAAAAGTCGTGCAAAAATCTCATGCAATTTGGCGTCCTTGCCGAGCTATAAATAGCCATTGTCCGCCGTCGCACAGTGGTTGCGGTGGTTGTAATTCGTGGCAAAGGTTTATCAATTCCGTTATCTATTCTTTTTTAGGGGGTTTTTATACAGTTTAACTGTACATTATTTTTAACCCCTTCTAAAAACTCTCCGTCTTGAGTTTAAATTTAAACAAAATAGTTTTCAAATGAGCACTTAAAGTTTTTAGGTATTTTAAAGTATCATTTCAATATGATTTGCATTTTTAACATCTTAAAGATTGTCTGATTTTTAAAACCCTAAAAAAGATTTGTTTTTTTGAATGCCTAGCAACCGTTTTCTATTAGAAACCGTTTTAAAAATGTTGCCAGACTCTTCAATTTCGAATATTAAAATCTTAAAATTTGAAGATTGTGCTTACAAAATTTCTATCGATTTAAAAATATTAGAATATTATGTGTAAAAATCAAATTTAAAAAAGACTATCGGTATTTACTCTTAAGTTAAAGCCTTTTTTCAAACATTTACTTAAAAGCTGTAGACTTTTAAACTATTTGCTCATAAACATTAAAAATTTGACTTTTAGCCTCAGTTTTAGTTTGTTTTGTTTACCTAAAGATAACCCACTTCTGTTAAACATAATCTTTGAAAAGTATTGAAATTAGTAGTTAGTATTCTGTTTTATAATTCGTTGTTTTTGATCGCTTTCTTGAAAAAGATGCTGCATCAGCGCAAAAACATAAACATATGTACTAGATGGCGAACAACAAACACGATTTAGCTCCGTCTAGCCTGCGCGTATTACCTTGACCCAAATGCAAAGTCATTCATTGCGAGCGAAACCTGTTTGCTGCGAACCCTTTTCCCGCCACTCGCATGCTACAAATTTCGCTTCGCGTTCTTTGCCTTGAGGTGTCAGCTAGTCGATGCGATTGATATTGCTTGCCATTATATATACCCGACACCCGATGTGAGTCCGCTTTGTGCTTTGCATTTGTTGCTTTCGCTAAATGTTGCATTTATGCGGAAAGAGCGTTCGAGTTGCCATTGCAAGTTCAAGTTAAATTCGTTATCGCCTTTTAACGTTACCTGGCTTCCCCTTGTTGAGCAACTTTTTCGAAACTTTGCACGCTGCTTGTTTGTTTGTGCTCGCTCTCGGATCCAGGAAGCACCTTGAAACTTCTATATTTATATGCTGTAAATATGCAGGCAGCAGGCACCAGGCAGCTGCTTTCGGGAGAGGAAAGTCACCTCTGGGGAGGAGTCTGTCTGAATACGCTTTCGAATGATTTTGAAAGGGTTAATAGGATTCAAGCCTATTCTTTTGGGAAACTCTTATTTCTTATTTAAGAAGAGCTTTTATTGAGCACTGGAAGGAATTATTTAATTATATTTTTAACTATTTAAAATCATCTATGGCTTGGTCTTTGTTCTAACCTTTCTTATTAAAATAACCCTTAAAATCAAGGCTTAAAATAATAGTAAACGAAGCTCCTTACTCCTGTCCATATGCCCAGTTTATCGCCTCATTAACAAACATATTTATTCGCCAACTGATAACATATTACATTTCCAATTCATGTCGATCTGATCGCACTAACAAGTTGCGTCCCTGCCAGATGGCGACGACTGCAAGCTGCAGTTGCTTGCCCCCCTAATACCCTGTCCGTTTGGATGCAGTGGAAGTGACGTGAACTTGGGAAGCTCACTCGCTCGCTTGCATGATTGCGAGCGTCGTTGGCCAGGTCGTTGGCCTTGGCGGCAGGCATTGAGTCAAGGTGGCTTCCGTTCGTTAATTTATGCACGCACGCTCTCCGCCGGTGCGCCGAGTGAATGCATATGATATTCCCCACGACACAAGCACAACTAACTGACTCTTCTGTTCTCTCTTTGCAGATGGCAGCCCGATGCTGAGGCATGGCGACACCGGCGATTGGGTGGGCACCTTCGAGGGACACAAGGGCGCCGTGTGGAATGCCACCCTTAACCGGAACGCCACCCTAGCCGCCTCTGGAGCGGCCGACTTCACTGGCAAGGTGTGGAATGCGGTGAACGGAGCCGAGATCCACAGCTTCCAGCACAAGCACATTGTCAAGAGCGTGGCCTTCGATGCGGACTCCGAGAACATTGTCACGGGCAGCAACGAGAAGCTGGTGAGGGTCTTCAATCTGGAGCAGCCGGAGGCACAGCCGGAGGAGTACGCGGGACACACGGGTGCCATTAAGCGGGCGCTCTTCTGTCGCGGCGACAAGTGCATCATCTCGGCGGCCGAGGATAAGACGGTGCGCTTGTGGGACCGAATGACGGGCATCGAGGTGCAGCGTCTGCAGTTCCCCAGCAATCCCAACAGCCTGGAGATCTCGCGGGACAATCACATCCTGACCATAGCGCATGGCTCGTCCATTAGCTTCTGGGAGATCGACACGCTGAAGAAGCTCAAGGAGGTGAAAGTGCCGACGAATGTCTCGTCGGCCAGTTTGCATCCGGACAAGCATGTCTTTGTGTGCGGCGGCGAGGACTTTAAGATGTACAAGTTCGATTACATAACAGGAAACGAAATTGGTAAGCAACTAGCTCTCGAAAGAGGAAAAAACCTCAAAGCTAATGCCTTTTGTGTCCCACAGAATCCTTCAAGGGCCACTTTGGACCCGTGCACAGCGTAAAATTCAGCCCGGACGGTGAGCTATATGCCAGCGGCTCCGAGGACGGCACTCTGCGATTGTGGCAGACGACTGTGGGCAAAACCTATGGCCTGTGGAAATGCACGGAGCCCTCGGACATGGGCAACTCTCTCAGCTCGCCACGGGAAGTCCAAGCGAACTGATGTTGGCGGAGCAGGAGTCGCTGCTACACGCCCCAAGCCGGTGCCGCTGCTGCTGCTGCAAGGGCACGTGATTCGGAGCTACTACGGCTGAGATCCGATTATCAAGAAGAGAACAACTCGTAACGATATTTCATATTCCAACGCTGAACTCTCATTGGCATTAAATGATAATCACACACACACACAAAAACTACATTGTGAGAAATGCAATAGAAATAAATAACTTAAGTGTCTCCGTTTGTGACGTTGTGAGCGGGAGATGTGTCTTAGATGTGCGTGCCCGTGGCCCAGCCGTGGAGGTAGATGGTGGTGAAGTTCAGCAAAGGTTCGCCCTGATGGATGTCCGGTCGGTTCTGGAGATGATCGAACCAGCGGGAGAGGTTCAGATAGGCTTCCTTGTCCACAGGAGAGAGGGATTTCTGTAAGAAGGGAGAAGGTAGTAGTACATTTTAAACCCCTCCTTCATGGGTTAAAGAAACCTCTCTTCCAACTCACCACTAGATTGTAGATGGCATAATACACCGCCAGATCTGCCAGCGTGATGAAGTGGCCCACCAAATAGGATTTGCTGGCAAAGAGCTTGTTGAAATCAGCCAAAAGTTGCTTGGACACGTGCTTGTCCTTGGAGCCGGGCGCCACGTAGAGTACGGAGAACTCTATCCACTGGTAAACCTGTGCCTCCACTTCCCGCGATGCCTTGCTATTCTGGGCCGTTTCCGACTTGGATTCTTGGGCCAGGCTCTCGAGGATGGTGGCAAATCCCGCCACGCTGCTCTTCTTCTGGCCACTGATGCGGGTTACGACCTTCACAACAGAGAATAAATTGAAGTGCGGCGCCCATGAGAATCATCCGTTTTTGGGGGTCAATGCCAAAGTTCTAACCTGTTGCTCGTTGAGCTGCACCTTGCCAGGATTCACGCCCAGGCAATGGGCAATCTTCTGCACAGTTGCAACGTCGCACATGGCTAATAATTATAGTTATTTTGGCGTGCAAAAAAATACAACAAAACTTTTATTACAATCCAGTTAGGGCTGCCAACTTTTCGTAAAAAGCTTTTTAAAGCGTCTGGTAAATATCGATTGACTTTTATCGATTGTTAAAGCGTTATATTTAAAAAGCTGATTACAGCATTTAATGTTTAAAAAGCCTTAAAAAAACTAGGCTTTCATTTAAATGAATCTATAATTTGTATATCTTAAATTTCTTGAATTTATATATTTTTAAACACAATTTCTTAAAGCTTAATAAAACAAAAGCCTCTAAAATGTTTTTAGGGATTTTCGCTTAAGTTTTGCTAACATTTCCTTGAACCGATTTTGATAAAGCCTCGTAAGTGACATCGTATTGCAAAAGAAAGATAAAAAAGTCAGCAGAGGCTACCAGCAACTGAAAATAAAATTATAAATTTTAAATATAACAAAAACTTAGGCCAACTCACGGCTGTCAGGAACTTTAAATCCAATTCGATGACACCGCCCACCACATACTGCCTCACATCCGTCTGCAATTGCAGAGCAAAGTGGTTGATGGTCTCCTGAAGATCACATTCTTTGAAGGACACGCCATTTACTATGTCCAAGCATCTGGATTGCTGAAAGGCAAAGTATTAAAAAATATTCTGACAAAATAAATATAAAACTCACCTCATCCTGAACCTGTTGGTTAAAGTAAAGAATACTGCACACCTTGCCCAAGTGCATGGCCAGCCAGAGGAGCATGTAGAACCACTTGGCCCAGTCGCCCAAATCCGGATCCTCCACCCGCTGGTACACCAAAAATAATACCAAATTAAAGTTGAGGAAACAACCCACGAATAGGAGAACGATGGACCATTGAAAAGTTCGATTGACCAGCCAGGTGAAGTGCGTCAATTCAGCGAGTTGAAGTCGGAATTTCTGAATCTCTGATCGGCGAGGATTTATCAACTCCAGCTCTAGGTTCTCGGTGACCTTCCTCTGCCGCCATGCTATACCTTGGAGCAACAGATAGTACTGAACAAAGGATAAGCTGCTGATGATATTCGGCATCACATAGCAGATGATACTCAAGATCGACCTGTAGATCACACATTTCTGGCTCCAAAAGGCAAAGATAAAGGCCAGGCAGGTGAAAATTCCCACGAGGAGTAATTGCACTCCAACAAACCGTCGACTTCTCTTGCGATCAATGGTATAGTCTCTCTCCAGATCCGATTTTATAAACTCTTTAAACACTTTTGGTATCCAGTTCCTCCAATGCCAGGTGAAGAGCATAATGATGAATATATGGATTATATATACCCCAGATTCAATGGCGTTCAAATAGCGATCGAGGGAAGCTCTTTGGATGGTGACGTGTATGAATTCCCAGTAGGAGGCGAAGGCAAAGCAGCCATACCAAAGGATCATCCAACAGAGATGGAGAAGTTTATAGAATCTATTGGGACGGCCTGGCAGAAGGGAAATGGGTGCGGTGTTGGCCAAGACGGAGATGATTATAAGCCAGTGAAGGTTCCTATGAAGCTGTTGGTATCTCTCGATATACTGCTGATGGTATGAAGGTGGTCTGTGAATAAGAACGAATTTTGAGGTTTTATAACTTTAATAGTTTTATAGAAATTACATCGTACCCTTCTCTTAACCAAACTTTGACCTTAAGACGCCTTGCTGGTAGTTTCTTTGAGCTCCACATGATAAGTACTGCACTTAACCGCAGCGGATACACCATCATTTATGCCTGTCAAGTCCTCCAGGTCACAGCCATTAATCAAATCAATTAAACTGAAGACAGCATACCAGTTCTCCCTCATTAGTAAAAACTCCTTAAAGATGAACACTTCGGATATTTTACTGACCCTCAACAGAGTCCTAGGTATATCCCCTAGTGGCCAAAGGGGAATCCTTCGGTGGCTCCACTCCTTGTGGTGCCTGATTTTACTCATATACATTTGGACCAACAGCATTAGGAGATGTGTGGAGTTCAAGGGCGAAATGCCGACCATTGAGAAGATACTCTATTTGCTGGAGTTCCCTGGCAATATGGCAGTCATTGGCTTTCTGGCCTATCATTCCATAGTAAATCAACCCGGCCTCCAGGAAGTGGAATTCGAGATTCATCGTCTGATCAAGAGGCTGGATGTCAAGGCAGCTCATCTTATAAACAGAAAACAAGAACAAATGACTCTTCAGTTAATGGTAACCTGTATTATTTTTCATGGACTCTGTGCAGTTGTGGACATTATCACGTGTAAATTTGAGTTTTTGACCACCTGGATCAGTAATAGTATCTATAACCTGCCTGGCTTAATGATGAGTCTGGGACTGCTTCAGTACGCTCTTCCCCTGCACTTTATGTGGCTCCTTTTGGATGAGATCAGGCGGGGATTGGAGAAGCTAAAGTGGCAGCAAAGACCGCCGGGGGGAATAACCAAATTGGATGCCAGATATGAGTCTGACTTTGCCGTTTTAGTGGACGCTGGCGGTGGCTACTCAGTACTCTTAGAGGAGTTGCGCTCCAGCTGCAACCACTTGGATCTGCTTCACAAGAAACTCTTGTCCCGGTTTGGTATCTTCTTGCTCTTGAACTTTGCCAACTCTCTGGCTAGTTTCTGTGTGGAGCTTTACCTGGTCTTCAATTTCTTTGAGGACCCCCAGTTGGTGGAGAGTTGGCTGCTCATCTATCGCTTGCTTTGGTTACTTATGCATGGAGGACGCATTTGGTTTATTATGGCAGTCAACGAGCAGATTTTAGAGAAGGTATGGATGAGGTTTTTTACCAGATCGTAATTTATATTCGATGGGTTATTTTCACTCGCAGAAATGCCAGCTTTTTCGGTTAATCAACGAACTGGAGGTGTGTAGTTTCCATCTGGAGCGAACCATTAATCGATTTCTCCTGCAACTCCAGACTAGTCTGGCTAAACCTCTGGAGGCCTGTGGCATTGTGCCACTGGACACACTGGCCTTGGGCGGGGTAAGTGAGTGGGGGGGGGGGTCACCCAATTAACCCTTTAAGCTATCCTTTGTAGGAACAATTAAAGTATGTATGTGTATCTTCCTTTGTTTGTTGACAGTTTTTCGGTGTGCTGATGGCCATTGTCATTTTCCTCATACAAATCGGACTGGGCAATAAATCGCTAATGGGTGTGGCTCTTAATAAATCTAATTGGCTTTATATTTAAGAATTTATAAACTATTAAAGCTTGTTCTAATTAATCATAAAATAATTATTAAATAAATATAAATGGTTTAATATTATTTTGTTAGAAGTCCAAAAAATATACTTAAACGCAAAACCTTTTGTTCCTTTGTTTCCTGATAGATTATCCTGTTCCTAATGGCCTTTTGTGAATGCGAAAGGAAAAAAAGGACTATACAAGATAGCTTTATATCCTAATAAAAGCACTTACTAGAGTTGTTTTCCTTTCATTCCCTTAAAATGGACAGACGACGACTGTGGCTCTGGTTCAAAGGTATCTCAGTTAGAGGCCTGCTGGCCTTCCTGCGGCTATTCCTAGCTGGCTGCAGGAGCTACTCCGGTCGGCTGAGAGATGTGGTGGCCCAGGCTGGCGCTGACACGGGACTCTTGGCCATAAGTTTGTGCGTCAATCGAGGAATACACCTCGTGGAGCGCCTCTTCTGGCTGGCCGTAGTGATAAGCAGTGTGATCGCGGCCCTGGTGCTGAGTCGCGTCCAGCTGGATCGGTATTTCAGCTCACCGACGGTGATCTCTGTGGATCGCGACTATCGCGGCTGGAACGGATCCCTGCCGGCGGTCACGCTGTGCTACTACGACCACATTGATTCCTTCAAGGCCAACGAGTACATCCAGGAAGTGTGGAATGTGTCCATCATTGACGAAGACTACTTCTACTTCATGGACTTCCTGTACGCGGTCGTCAATGCCACCGCTGGCAACTATGCGGAGTTGGCCAAGTTCGCGGAGGACGAGCGCTTCGATCAGATCGATCTGTACGAGATGATACAGCGTGTGGACAGACCTTTTGAGCAGGTGATTAGTAGCTTTGACGCCAATTTTGAGGTTCACGTGCAGATGGTGATGACGGAGCGGGGCTCCTGCTATGCCATTAACTCGCCCATGTCCACGGTGCTGAGCGGACAGTAAGTAGAGGTTGGATTCCTTTGTTAAGGTTTAAAATTGCAACCTCAATCCTTGCTAGACCCGTGGCCTATGAGCTGATGCCGCAGCCCTTGTCCTGTCAGTATGGCAAGCAGCAGTGCTATATCCGCATGGATCTGTACGAGAGCACGGGCGTGGTAAGCACTGGACAATGGTAACCATTCTTCGAAACTTTAAATAAATCAACCTTGCAGCTGGACGTCCACTCGCCATTTGAGGTATCCGCCACAGAGGCGAACATTGTGGCGCTGCACAAGTCGGACGAGATAACCGCCTCGTTCAAGGTGCTGGAAACGGTGTAAGTAGACCGAGCAATATACTTATATATTCCATCCTCTCCAGACAAGAAGGGGTTTGTTTATACTATATTCCATCTTCTCCAGGGCATCGAAGAACCTACGCGAACTGAGTGTGGCGCAGCGCAAGTGTGTGTTCAACAACGAGGAGACTTCCAACCTGAAGGTATCTATCTTTCTTTGCCTTATCTGGCCAAGATGCACTCTGGTGCTGGAGGCGATGCCCTGCGTTTCGGTTCGGCAAATAAACAAATGACACATTTTTGTAGTAAAACAACAAAATAAACCAACACCTGATAAGTCGTATCAGTGCAGGGAACTCGGTTTTCAGACAGAAACTCAGATGCATCTTGGCTAGAAGAGAAAAAAGTTAATCTTTATCTTTGGGATTTCATTTACTTTGTTGAGAAAAACTACTCACTTCGATATAATTTTATTATAGCTTCTTTTATCTCTAGTTTACTGCGTTTTCTATAATTGATGTATCTCTCTTTTTCCTATAGATCTACAGCAAATCCTTGTGCTTGGCCCGATGTCGTGCTGTCATGGCTCTGGAGATGTGCAACTGCGTGCCCTTCTTCTATCCCTATGTGGAGGGGCCCAGCTGCAATCCGGCTGGCTTTGAGTGTCTGCTGGACTTCAAGTGGCCCATTTGGGCTCTGCACATCTGCAAGTGTCCCTCCACCTGCACGGAGATCGAATACACCATGCAGACGGTGAAGAAGAGCTCCTGGGGAGTGAAAAACAACGAGGAGGTGACCAGCAGTGAGACGGCAACCTCCAGCTTTCGTTGGGATTTGATACCTCCCAAAGTACGCATGCGACGTGATGTGGTCTACAGCTTTGAGGATCTAGTGGGTGGGTCTTCATCCCACTAAAAAGAAAACGTTATATTCCTATATATTATTTGTTATAATCTCTCTCTAGTATCCTTTGGCGGTGTCCTGGCCCTTTTCGTGGGCGTCAGCGTGATGGGTCTGGTGGAGATGGGTCACGTGATCATCTATTATGTGCTGCTGGACGTCTTTACCATTCTCCGCGTGGTCGTGAACCATGCGCGTCTCTGCTGTCGAAGAGGTAACCGCAAAGCGGAGGCGAATCACCACCACCGCCAAGAGCCACAGCCACATCTCGTCAACGAGCGCCTCTCTTTGGCCGACACCGCTGAACTGCCGCCGTTTGACTATGTGAATTGATAAGCGACAATTAGCCGGCAACCCAAATGCGGTCAAAAGTTTAATGTTACTCGGAGGGAGGCGCACTGGGAGTGTGGGGGGAGAGCTGAGCTCCATTGGGGGTAGAAAACCATGTCGCTGGCATCGACGTTGCCCAGTTGCCGGTCGGTCTTCAACGCGAACAGTCGTCGTCTGTCCGGGACAGATTTTTAGGGCTTCTCTCCCAACGACATCCCCAGGCAGATATGCAAATACATTGTAGGCGGCGTCGAAGTAACCCCAGATAAGATAAGCCGTCTGCCGTCTGCCATCTGCTACCTGCCTCCGTTCTGGAGGTGATATATTGGCCCCGGGATTAGCGGAACATCAAACACAGTTGGAATACCAAAAATTCTTTGAAGAGGTGATTGAACCGGCCAAGTGCCATGCAGGATTCTGGGAGTTCGGGCCAGGGAGGACCCTCCCTGTGCCTGGAGTGGAAGCAGCTCAACTACTATGTGCCTGCCCAGGAGCAGAGCAACTACAGCTTCTGGAACGAGTGCCGCAAGAAGCGGGAGCTGTGTATCCTCCAAGACGGTGAGTCAGCGCTCCGGATGGGGATGTGGTGTGGGCGGCCATGTGGGAATGGGACTGACTTGCGGTTGCCATTCGACTTGTGATTTCCAGCCAGCGGGCACATGAAGACCGGCGACCTCATCGCCATCTTGGGCGGATCCGGAGCGGGTAAGACCACGTTGCTGGCGGCAATTTCGCAACGGCTGCGCGGTAACCTGACCGGGGATGTGGTTTTGAACGGCATGGCCATGGAACGGAATCAGATGACGCGCATCTCCAGCTTTCTGCCGCAGTTCGAGATCAACGTGAAGACGTTTACGGCCTACGAGCATCTTTACTTTATGGTGGGTGCTCCTGCTAAGAAGAGACTTTAGATATATCCTAATGGGATATCCTTTGCTCACCCAGTCCCACTTCAAGATGCATCGTCGCACCACCAAGTCGGAGAAGCGCCAGAGGGTAGCGGATCTCCTTCTGGCAGTGGGTTTACGAGACTCGGCTCACACCCGCATCCAGCAGTTGTCCGGCGGAGAGAGAAAGCGACTGAGCCTGGCCGAGGAGCTAATAACAGATCCAATCTTTCTGTTCTGCGATGAACCCACCACGGGACTGGACAGTTTCAGTGCCTATTCGGTGATCAAGACTCTGAGGCATTTGTGCACAAGAAGACGGATAGCCAAGCACTCATTGAACCAGGTCTATGGCGAGGATTCCTTTGAGACGACGAGTGGCGAGAGCAGTGCCAGTGGCAGCGGAAGCAAGTCCATCGAGATGGAAGTGGTTGGTCAATCCCATGAGAGTCTGCTGCAGGCAATGCGAGAGCTGCCCACCCTGAGCATCCTGAACAATAGTCCGAATGGAACGCACAAGAAGGCGGCCATCTGTTCCATCCATCAGCCTACGTCGGACATATTCGAGCTCTTTACCCACATTATACTGATGGATGGCGGCAGGATCGTGTACCAGGGACGCACAGAGCAGGCGGCCAAGTTTTTCACAGAGTAAGAGGAGATTAGAGATCGCAGGAGTATCCTCTTATGCTGGCTCTTGTGTTCTCCTTTGACAGCCTGGGCTATATTCTCCCTTTGAACTGCAATCCAGCTGACTTTTATCTCAAGACGCTGGCGGATAAGGAGGGCAAGGAGAATGCCGGAGCTGTGCTCCGGGCCAAATACGAACACGAGACGGATGGACTCTATACAGGAAGCTGGCTTCTGGCCCGTAGCTACAGCGGAGATTACATGAAGCATGTGCAGAACTTGTGAGGGTCTTGGGAAATTAATAAAAAAAAATATACTTAGTATAATCTCTCCTATATCCTTTTAGCAAGAAGATTCGTTGGGTTTATCAGGTTTACCTGTTGATGGTGCGCTTCATGACGGAAGATGTGAGGAATATCAAGAGTGCTCTCATTGCCTTTGGGTTTTTTATGGTGAGTTATACCAAAGAATATTAATATAACTTTATACTCTTTGGTTATACACACTTCTTAGGATTCAGTTCTTTATTATCCTTCATATTATTATCCTTCTGCTTCCTTCAGATCACTGCTGTAACGCTATCCTTGATGTACTCCGGCATCGGGGGTCTGACTCAGCGCACAGTTCAAGACGTGGGCGGTTCCATCTTCATGCTCAGCAACGAGATGATTTTTACCTTCAGGTGAGCTTAGAAATCCTAGCTATTCAAGGATAGGCTGAATATATCTCCTCCCATAGCTACGGTGTCACCTACATCTTTCCCGCCGCCCTGCCCATCATCCGTCGCGAAGTGGGCGAGGGCACCTACAGCCTCTCCGCCTACTATGTGGCCCTGGTGCTCTCCTTTGTCCCCGTGGCCTTCTTCAAGGCCTATGTGTTTCTCTCCGTGATCTATGCCTCCATTTACTACACTCGCGGCTTCTTCCTGTACTTGAGCATGGGCTTCCTGATGAGTTTATCTGCGGTTGCGGCCGTGGGCTATGGGGTTTTCCTCTCCAGCCTCTTTGAAACGGATAAAATGGCCTCGGAATGCGCAGCGCCATTTGACTTGATTTTTCTGATCTTTGGAGGCACCTACATGAATGTGGACACAGTGCCGGGGCTGAAGTACCTTTCGCTGTTTTTCTACTCCAACGAGGCGCTAATGTACAACTTCTGGATCGATATTGATAATATAGGTGAGAGGAGCACTGAAACAAAGGATATATGGTCTATGATATACGATTTCCCTCTCCCCCAGACTGCCCCGTCAACGAGGACCATCCTTGCATCAAAACTGGTGTGGAGGTGCTGCAGCAGGGCTCCTACCGCACCGCCGACTACACCTACTGGCTGGACTGCTTCAGCCTGCTGGTGGTGGCCATCGTCTTTCACATCGTCTCCTTCTGGCTGGTGCGACGATATGTACATCGCAGTGGCTACTATTGACACGCTTTTATTTATTATGCTACATTTCACTTTACAGTCTTACAAATAACTTCGATTTCAGCTTAATTTCAGTTGCAGTTGCGGTTTAGTTGGTTGAAATTTGTAATTTTTAAGCACAAATTTGGTACATTCTACGTCTAGACTTCAGTGGAAAATATTGCATTCATTGAGTGTTAGTCGCGCATAAAATAAATCCCATATAGATCTTATTATAGATCCATTGATCTTAGTTGAATTTGTAACTAAATGTGGTGAGGGAGTCGTGCGGAAAGGCAGGCGATCTATAAGACCTTTAAGGGATTTACTTTATGTATATTTAATACCTATCCATAAACGGTTGTCTGCCTTTGTGTTTGGATGTTTTTCAAAAGAGAGAGGGAGATATCCGGCAGTTAAATAAATTAAGCTAAAACAACCATAAGAAAAAATAATAGAAAACAAAAAGAAAACGTTGCAAATATCAGAACAGGCAAGGGGAGGACTCATACCTTTACCCCTTTCTCTTATCTCAACAGTCAAAGGATATCTGTCGCTTGGCCTTTCCGCCAGAGTTGTTGCTGCTCGCCGAAGGCATTTGGAACTTTCGGGCCGAGCCGTTGCTTCCATTTCCTCCTCCTCCTCCAAAGTACGGGCTGATGTTCTTCTGATCCCTGCCCGTGAAATTCTTCTGCGCCGATCGTCTCAGCTCACAGTCCACGTTCTCGCGCAACGCCAAGCCACCCAGATTGCTCTTCGACGAGCTGTTCTGCAGCGTGGGATTCGGCCGAATGGGCTGTCGTTCCTTGCAGAACAGATCCTCGGCAATGCGGTCCACCAAGCTGGATTGCGTATCCGTGCAGGCGCTCGTCTGCTGGCTCAAGCCAAAGGAATCTATGGAGTTCTCGCTGCCAAAGAGGTTGTGCAGGGAGCGCGTGGATCCGGCCAATGTGCCCACGCCGGAGGAGGATGTCTGCGACAGCAGCAACTTGCGCTGGGCAAACTCCTCGGGGCCAATGTAGCCGGACAGCCGGGTGCTGGACAGACGCTTGGCCTCGCTCTCCTGACTGCGCGCCTGCAGGTAAACATCGTCCGCACTCTTGCCCGCAATTACGCTAAAGGCGAACTTCTTGGCTAGCCTGAAGGAGAGGAAGGAAAGAAAGAAGCGTAGCGTTGCAATAAATAAGCAGAGGATTTTCCCCAACCCCCTGTGTAATTTACCTTAGCAGCGTCTCGCTATTGCTGGTCGTGTGTCCCAGGTAGAATTCCTGGAAAATGCGCTTCACAATGCGCGTGAGATCCGCTGCATGCTGACGGAATTGCTCATGCTTGGCTGTGATTTTACGCTCTTGCAGGGCCTGGGAAACTGCCCAAAGGAGTTTCTGTGCAAAGAGAAGAAAGATGTCAAATAAATAATGTGATAGATCCTTAAGGGATATCCTTGAGATATTGAGCATCTTTGTTATAATACTCACCTTTCTCTGATTATCCGTCATGCTGCTATTCGGCGTGGCGCTCATCTCCGACTGTGCTCGCTGCAGTTTATTCGCCAGCGGCGGCGTTCCACTGCCAAAGCAACTGCTGGCCAAATTACTGCTGCTGAGTCCCAGACTAAGTCGCGACTGACTGGAAGCCAGCTGCAGCGCCGTCGCCTTCTGATGCTGCACACCTGCCGCCGTGGAGGAACCAGCTCCAATGCAAAAGCTCTGACTCTTGATCTTGAGGGCGCGGGGCGTCAAGCCGCTGGGTCCACTGCTTTCGGCGCGGAACAGCTTGCTGCTCTGGCTGGCCATGTCAGCGGAGTCCTCGTCATCGCAGGCATTGCGTTTGCGCTTCAGCAGGCACTCCAGTTGGACGCCTTGGTGGTCCGGCGAGAAGAGCGCCCGCTTTGAACGCTCCACGCGGTTGGCAAACTCGGGCTTGAACAGAGGCTTCGGTGGCATTAGCTNGTTTGGAGGTTTCCCTCGAAGGACCCGGACCCAGCTTGATGAGATCGGTGCGGTAAAGGCGTTTGCGGGCGGATGAAGAGGGCGTCTTGCGAGCTGGAAAGTTAATATAAAGTTTATATTATTTTAAAATTCAAAGACTTATCTTATCTTTAACCTTACCTTTCTTTTTGCTGCCCGGCGTCTTGCGCTTGGGCGTGGCCTTGCGCTTGTTGCGTACTTTTCTGTAGATTTGTAAAATCAGGGAAATTAATGTTGATTAATGGGAAATATCTCTCTCTTTTACTCACTTTTTATCTAGCAATATTTGTGGTCCTATTGAACTGTTTAGCTTCTGTGAGTTGGTGGCCAGATTTGCCGATGAAAATATGGCACGGCGCTTGGCCAGGTGACTGAGGCGATTGCCAGGCGATTGGGTGAGNAGAAAATGTTAAGAAACTCCTTCTAGGAAGCCAGAGTAAGTCATATACAACTCACTTCATCCGCATATTCCGCTTCTTGGCACTCGAGGGGGAACGCACATAGGAGGTGGCTGTTTCCACGCCCACATAGCGATCCACCACGGACATGCTGAGGTATTCATTTTGTTCGGCAGCCTTGTTTAAGTTGTAACTGCAAGCATAATAAATTTGTAGATTTTTTAGGTCTTCAAATTACTCCAAAAAGTAAGTCTCACCTCAAGCCATGTTGTCTCACGCCCAGAACCTCCCGCCAGCCCATGCTTTGCGCTTCCAACAGACTGTGCGTGGGCCGGAACAAGGAAGAAGTCGAACTATCCTCCTGCGTCGTGCTGGGAGCCTCCTTTGACAAAAAGTCGAGTACATTTGCCTTCATGCTGAGCACCGTCTTGATTACATCCACTTCGGGATTGGTCACTGTAGGCGGCGGACGTACGCCCTGCAGGCAGCGTCGTATCCGTCGATAGAGCTCCCGCTCCCGGCGACAGTTCTCCAGGAAATGTGAGCGCGGATCGTTGGCAGTTAGCTGGCTGGCGGCCGACGTGTCCAGTGTCTGCTCATCCACGAAGCTGGACTCCGTGGCGCGGGCACGCACATCGCTGGTGCACTGTGACTCGTCCAAGGCCTCGGGTAGGTCTTCGAGTCTGGTTGGTGGTGCAGGCTTCTCCTCTTCGTACGCCTCCTCATCGCTGTCGGCAAAGAGATCAGGAGAGCGTTCGTTGTTGAACTTTTGCTGCGAGGTATTCAGCGAGGTTTCCAGCACGGTGGAGAGCCGAGAGGGATTGGTATTGGTGGAGGGACCGGGCTTCTCCTGCTGCTCCTCAGTCAGACTTTTGATTTTGCCATCGAAGGAGAGACTCCCCGTCGTCGTCGTCGTCGTTGTTGCGGTTGTTAGTTCAACCGAAACGGACACGGCCATGTCCACGGCATTGCAGCTGTTCTCCTCGATCAGCGAGTCGTAGAACCGGGGAAAGACTATCTTTCCGGGCGAGGGACCGCGGACGGCAGGCAGAGGCGGCTGCACTTCGGGCAGTTTGAGGTTCTGCAGCTGGGAGCCATACAAGCGCTTGTTCACCTGACCATAGGGACTGTCGCCGAAGCCTTTAAATTGGGAGTCCTGGCTGCCGGGCTTCGGGGCAGAGGCAGTAGTGTTCTCTGGAGTTGTACGGGTAAGGCTCAGGGGCTGCGGTTTCATCAGATACGGCAGATTTAGGTGCTCCTCGTCAGATATGTGGCCCTCATTGTTTTCACTGAGCGAAGACTGCAAATACGAGAGTTGTTTAAGGTTTCAATGGTTTTCCAACCGCATTTAATCTTACCCCGCTGCCCGTGGAAGGCTCCGATTCGTAGCTGTTGTTTATTTTATTCCTCAACGAGTTGCTGGTGGCCATTCTTTGAATAAAAATAGATTCGTTGTTGTAGTTATAGCACTTAGCTAAGGCACGCGGCACTATGTACAGGCTCGCTCTAGTTGTGGTTTTGGAGCCCTTGCTGGGCTTGCGGAGGTCGGGAAAAACGAAAGCGAAAGTCCATAATGGCCAGCCAATGACGAATTCCTTATCACCAGCGCCTCAATCTTGATGAAAGTGCATTTACCTTTTGGAAATGTGGCACTTTTCCCAGGCAGGGCGGAAAACTAAGCCGCCCAAGCGAAAAACGCGCGTAGACCGCCGGACTTGAGGGGCATTTACTGCCCTTTTGTCGCACGCTCCGAGCCTCTCTTCCGTGTCCAGTTGTGCGTGCGACCTTGGCGGGGCCTAGTTCATCTTAAACATTAGCCTTTAAGCACATTTAATTAGTTTAATTAGGTTTTAAAACACTGTTATTGAAAATCGCCGCGGCGTTGAACATCTGCCTGGTTTTTTGGCGGTGGTGCTAACGCGTCACGAAAATGCCAGCAACAATACTATCGTAATGATACTATCGTTATCGACCAGCTGCCGCGGTGACATTTTCCTGCCTTATTTTAGAACATCGACACATCGATGTTTTTAAAAAAAAATATCGATGTTTTTAAAAAAATTAAAATTTTTTAAATATAAATAAGAATTAACTATATTTCTATAGAAATACTCCTAAAATTAAAATATATTTATTTAAAAATAATCACAATTTGAAATATATTAAATTATCTTCCAGAAAGATAAGGCATCGCACGATTCAGGCTCATCAAATGATTCAGTGTGTTGTCTTCACCGAATGATCACGTTTGATCGCGTTGTACTTGCGTACGTTTTTGACTTCAGTTGTCGCACGGTAAAATAGGTATCGGATTGATTTGGTGGTGCAGGCGTTCGTGACGCTAATGTGGATTGTTCACTTGAGATCTACTCCACTACTTCAATTCAATTCAATCCAAACTATAATCGCAAATAAATAAATTAAACAATGTTATAATGCGAAAAAAAAACCTTCCTTTTAGTGCTTCTTCTCCTTTGAAAGGTGACGGCACCAAAACATCGACAGTAAAAAAAAACATCGATGTTTTTACAATTTTCCAAAACATCGATGTATCGATGTTTCCATCAATGTTTTCTGCACCTCTATTACACATCGGTCGTTGTTCAACACTAGTCTTCGTTGTCTTGTGGAAAAAGTTGGGTGATATTTTTTCGATTTAACTCCTTTCGCGTTGATTTATTGCTTCTTCCGACTCAAGCCTAAGAGTCAGAGTTAACGAGAGGCGCTTGCTGAGCGGGCGCACCTGGAAATTCAAAAGACTGAAAACCGTAAACCCCCATTCTCCCAATAGGAATCAAACTATATCGCTGCACCACAGCACCTGCACTGAGACGTGGATCGGGGAGAGGTGTGTGTGCATCGCGATTTCTAATCACTCGCAAGACTTTCTTCCACAAAAAGTAAACCGAAAAGAGCCCGCGGCCCAGCCATTAAGAACTGTGCCACCGTTTACCCCCAAAAACGCCGTCCAATTCCGTAAGCCGAACAGGCCAATATAATTAAATAACAGGGAGAACACACAGACAGACAATAGAGAGAGATAGACAGATAGAGAAGTGGGGCACCTGGCGGCGGGCAGGGCGTTTTTTCAGAGTTTCGCTTTGAATCTGGACAACGAAGACGACAAGACGTAAGTGGAATTGGAATGTTTTAATTACTTTTTTTTGTATTGGCGCGAGACACGCATGAGCGTTTCTTGAATGTGTGCAAGATTGTTCAGTTACATCCAGGGCTGCCGAACGTCCCGACTAACGGTTCTTGTTCAAAAGAAGAGTGCAACATTATGCGTGTGTGTGTGTATGTGTGTGTGTGACGCCAGAAATTTCTGTGTCTTTGCATTTTTTCCACGAAATTTCACAATTCCAGCGAACCATAACACCCAAACATGAATGGACAGGCACCGGGCGTTGGCGCCTCCAAACAGGATCTATACATCACGCACCTGGACTTTGTGGGCCCGTACCTGAAGGTCTTCGGCCAGGTGAACCATGAGGCCGCCATTCTCGTCAGCAAGGGCATCGAGAAGGTGCTTCCAGCCTGCTTCGCCATAGAGCCCAGCTGGAGCGTGGAGCGCCAGCAGGCCCTGATCACGCCCGGCGTCATCTGCGCCTACAAGCGGACAAATGGTCCTGCTCCAGGCGACGTGGACTACATGCGGGCCCGCGTGATCTCCGCAGAGCTCGAGGGCCAGCAAATGCGCACGGAGATTGAGCTCTTGGACTATGGCTTCAAGCTCACAGTCAAGGGCAAAGACGTGAGTGCGAAAGTCTCCTTTTCCGGTGCCTCTTTAATCGAATCTTTAATTCTCCTACCCAGTTGATATTCCCCAAGACACCAAAGCTCATGCAGAACATTCCGCTGCTCTGCTCCCAGTACATAGTCCTCGGCATGTGCCACGAATGGGACCAGGAAGCTCTGGCCACTGTCCACCAGTTGATTGTCAATCAAGTCGTTCACTTGACCGTCGATGCCACGCAGATATGTGGCCAGAAGTTTGCCACCGTGCGCTGGAAGGATTTCCAGCTAGACGAGTTCCTGGTGCAGCAGCGGAAGATCGGTGCTCCGGTGGCCAAGCAACTCATGCTGGACCATTGCCGAAAGCTGTGGAAGGATGCTCCGCAGTCGCCGCTCGCCGAGCACAATAATAACACCATTCACAGCAACACAGCAATGACGCCGACCGACATTGCGCGGGAGCAGCTGGCGTCGCGCCGATCCCTGTCCGCCCGCTTAGAGGCCCAGCGCTCGGTGCAGGTGAGCACACCACCAAGGCCACTCAATTCAGGGGCCGTTGAATATGCGCCCCAAAAACAGGTGCCGCTGGCCAATGTGGTATGACTCAGTGGGTTTCTAGCTTAGAAATCGATATACTAACTCTATTACACTTGCAGACAAATGTACAGATGCCAACGCATGGCCTGGCCAATACTCAGAAAGCGGCTTACGTGCCGCCGGCCAATCCTTATACTCGTGCCAATTACCAGCAGCCCGCTGAGCCGGCTGCTCAACCCTATGTGCCCAAGGCCGCCCGATCGCATTACAACAACTACTACAATGTCCGGCTGAATCAGCCGGCGGCGCCACAGAAAGTGGCTCCCTTCAACAACCACATGAACTATCCACAGATGAGTTACGCCCCCGCACGCTTTACGCCGCCGCCCACCCCAACGGCTCCGGCCCAGCACAGGGCCCAGCAACGCGCCATTCCGGCCTTCAGGACCACCAGCCTAACAGTGGGCCTCACCTACGACGTCTACATGAGCTTTGTGGAGAACGCCGTGCACCTGTTCTGGGTTCAGTTGACGAACAGCCTCGACGATTTAACCACGATGATGGGAAAGATCGAGAAGACGCACTTGAAGCCTCTGTCGCAGGTCCCCGAAATCGGAACGGCTTGCGTGGCCCGCTTCGCCGATGATGGCAACTTCTATCGCGCTCTGGTGTGCGGCATCATAGGACAGCGTTTTCGCGTGGTCTACGTGGACTACGGGAACTCGGCGCTGCTGCTCCTAAGCGATCTCTACCAAATACCCGTCGATCTGTTGGAGATCAAGCCCTTCGCCTATCGGTTCGCCTTGGCCGGAACCAAGGAGATCGAGCCCATAGACGAGAGCATGAGGCGGATTTTCAGGGATCTGTGCACCTACAGGAACTTTCAGCTGACTGTGCACGCGCCGGAGACGGTGGGCGCCATGCAGACCTGCCACCTCACGCAGAATGTAAGTGGAGAGAGAGAGGAAAGTGAAAGAAATCGTCTAATTTCTATCTATTTCAGGGTTATAATATGCTGGAGAGACTGCGGCAGATGAAGGACACGCGCCTGTCGTACACCAAAGCGCAGCAGCTGCAGGACGACGATGAAGTGGAGATCCGATTCATTGATTCGCCGAGCAACTTTTATGTCCAAAAGGTGGTCAATGTGCCGAAGTTTGGCCAGCTGATGGACGAAATGTTCTCCTATTACAATGCCAACCAGCGGGTGCCCGACTCGCTGATCCTGGGCGCACCGTGCGTGGTGCGCTACGACCAGGAGTGGTATCGCGCCGAGGTCTTGCGTGTGGACGAAACTGTGATCGTTCGGCACGTGGACTTTGGCTACGAGCAGGTCGTGAAGCGCCACTGCATCGGCCACATAGCCGAAAAGCATCTCGAGATGCCGCGCCAAGCCGTCAAGTGCTGCCTGAAGGGCTTCGAGAACAGCGATCTGGGCCAGGACAAGATCACCGATCAGTTTGAGATGCTGGCCGAGGACTCTAACATCCAGCGTCGCACCTTCAATGTGCGCGTCTTCCGCATCGAACCCGACGGCCTCACCGTGGTGAATCTGATGGCCAAGAACCTGAATGTGATGAAGAAGCTGTACAAGCTCTCAATGCCCTTCGAAAAGTACCTGTCGCTGGAGAAGGGCCACTTCAATACCACTCACACGGAGTCGCTGATCTCCTCGGAGCTGGACAAGAGCAATGTTTTGAACTCCACTAGCATTGTGGAGATTGACAATCGCGAGCCGTCGAAGGAGAAGCAGCAGCAAAAGCCATACAAGGAGCCCGTCGTTGACTCTGGAAAGGGAAACAGCAAGGCGTCGGGTGACTGGGACAAGCGCAGCTCCACATCGGCGGGCTCCAAGGACAGCAGGCGCCAGCAGTCGCAGCAGTCACAGCAGTCAATGCAGCAGCAGCTGCCTCAGGTTGAGAGATTCGATCGCCAACTGGACTCCAGCTTCGATACCCAAAGCACCAGCAGCTACGCCAGCGGCATGAGCTCGCCGCGCAAGGGTAAGCGTCAGCAGAACGGACGCCTGCAGACTCAGTCGCCCAGGCTGCAGAATGGAAAGCAAGAGGCGAATAAAAATACGTGAGTTCCACGCTTAACAAAGTAAATTATAGTTTACTAATCAACATTCCCTTCTAGTCGCTTTAGTCCCAACGAATCTCCGCGCAAGACGGCTCCAGATGGCCAGCAGAAGAACCAGCGCTCGCAGAACGCCCCCCAGGGCTTTGCCCAGAAGCCGCAGCGGCAAAAGTCCACCCTGGACGGCAGCTCTTCTAAGCGTTCCAGCGGCATGGAGAGCGATGCTGCCTCCTCCTCCACAGAATCCAGACCGGAAAAGTATCTGCCGCTGGACAAGGCGTATGTGCTACATGAGGTGAAAACGCCCAGCAAGGAGGCGGCCAGTCTGTCCTGGTGGGTCTCACCCTTCCAGTTCTACGTTGTACTTAAGAGTCTTGCCGCCAAGTACGATGGTGTTCTGCGCGAGATGCGACACTTCTACCGCCAAAAGCAGCATCAGCCGCTTCAGCTGAAGGTCGGTTCCACGGTGGTTGTGCGCCAGCGCAAGGACAATGCCATACTGCGCGCCACAGTCAGCGCTTGCAATCACATGACGCGCAAGTATCGCGTCTTCTGCGTGGACACTGGCAGCCTGATCACGGTCACCTCGGAGGATGTGTGGCCGCTGGAGCAGCGCTTTGCGGAGCCGCCGTGCCTGGCCCATCGCTGCACCTTCGACAGCGTGCTGACCAACTACGATCCGCTGTACATTGTGGATTGCATGGAGAAATATGTGCCGGTCAATGCCAATCTGGAGTGCGAGTTTCTGTACAAGGAGAGCAGCAGCAACATCCAAAGTGGAGGATGTATCTACACCATCAATTTATTTGTGAACGGAGCTTCGCTACGGACAACGCTGATCAAGGCGGGCCTACTCACTGAGGTGGCTCCAGGTGAGATTGCAGCTAGTTTGATAGTATTTGTGCTTAAATAATCCCTTGTTTACCTTGCAGAGGTTCGTGTGAGTCTCCTGGCAGGCCAACAGATCAGGGGCAGGTTTACCTTTATTCGGGACATGGCAAGCTTCAAGGTGCAGTTCGACAACTGCAACAATGTGAACTTTATGTGCAGCTACGACGATGCCAAGTTCGTCAAATCGAATCCGGATTTGGCCAGGCGTTTCAAGGAGTTTTACGAGGGGAAATCCTTTGCCTTTAATATCAAAAATGTCTGCGAAAATAATATGTAAGTAGAGGCTTTGAATTGAGGTTTCACCAGGCACTAACTGGCTGCATTTTCCTTCTTAAGCATTTACTTGCGTCCCGTCATGCCGCTCTTCAAGGAGGATCGCAAGGCCTTTATTTGTCCCCAGCCCGTTGCGTGGAGCTCCTTCCAGGCGCTGGTGGCTTTCACAGCTAAGCCCTACCGCATCTTTGTTCAACATGTGGCCACAGAAGCTGCCAATAACAATATTCTCGATGACATGTTCGACTTCTACGAAAAGAAGGGTAAGAACTGCTTTTATTGAAACAATAACTTTCAATGTTATGACTGTTTATATCCCTCCCCTCCCAGGTGTCCCCCTAAAGAAATACGAAGCGGGACAGATCTGTGCCGCGCGCAGTTTTGATTCGAATTGGTACCGCGCACGAATCTCTGGCAGAAATTTAACGCCAGCCCGCGCCGAGGTCTTCTACATTGATTATGGCAACACGGAGGTGTTGAGGCATGAGAGTATCCGCGCATTGGAAGAGAAGTTCTACGAGCAGCACAGCAGCGGCTTCGCCATCGAGGTGAACCTGCCCATTGGACGGCCCTTATTCGATGCTGAAAAGCTACAAAAACGTGTGGCTGAACTCCTTGAGAGTAATATTGTCACCATCAAACCCTTTGAGGTCCGACGCAATCACCTCATCGCTGATGTCCACATGAAGAACGGCGAGAGTGTGGTGGATATGCTCAAGGCGGAGCACCTCATTCCCGGCAGGGATCTGGATTACCTGCGAAAGCAACTGGACAAGGGAAAGTCGCGCATCTACGAGTACATTGAAACGGTGGACTTGACTTTGGATGATGAGGAGGAAAAGGGACGTGGTAGCAGCAAGTCTGGCTCTCCCAAGAAGAAGCCACAGAACGATAAAGACCAACGTGAACCTAGAAAAGCTAAGCAAGCGGCTTCCTCTGAGCCTGCTCCTTCTTCACTGCCTGCTAAGGCCCCCACACCGCTGCCAGAAGAGCCAAAGCCCGCCGCCACACCAGTTCCTGTGGCTGTAAAAGTACCAGAATCCAAAGAAGTTGTCAAGCCAAAGCCAGAACCCGAGCCAGAGCCACAACCTGAGCCAGAGCCCCAAGAGGAGCTTATTAAAGAGCGTGCAAAGATCCCTCCTCCCGAGGAAGATCCCTTCAAGGACATGGAAAAGGCGGTGCTCAGTCACTGCGACAATCCGGCCCACTTCTTTGTCCACCCCATTGACCAGCTGCCGGAGCTGAATCGCCTGCAGGAGAACCTGCAGATTGTGTCGCCGTCGCTGCCCCAACTGAGGAATGTGGTGAATGGCGCCGACTGCATCTCCCTGTACTCCGTGGACAAGAACTGGTATCGCGCCAAAATTATCGACGCCGAGCTGATGGTGCTGCAGTTTGTGGACTTTGGCAACACGGACTGCGTCTCGGACACGTCGGACGTCAAGGAGAGCATGTGGTCGCACATCGAGAACTTCTGCCTGCCCTGCGCCCTGCCCATCAGGCCCAAGAACACCGCCGACTGGGTGGACGCGGCGAATGGCATCTTCAACGAGTCGTACACGAAGAACCTCCGCTACGAGTATCTCACCCAGGGCGACCGTCAGACGGTCAGCTACGTGAACCTGTTCATCGACGGCGAGGATGTGGCCAAGAAGCTGATCGCCGATGGCTTTGCCAAGCCGCTGGAATACGTCCCCAGCGGCTGCACTTGCTACATTTCGCATGTCAACGGCATCAGCGACTTCTACATCCAGTTGGAGCGGGACTCCAAGGCGCTGGAATTGATTGAGATGTTCCTGCGCGACGATGAGAAGCTAAAGCCGCTGGAGAGATTCGAAAAGGGTGCCATTGTGGCGGCCCTCTTCGAGGACGACGAGCTGTGGTATCGCGCTCAGCTGCTGAAGCAACTGCCGGACGGGCGCTACGAGGTGCTCTTCATTGACTATGGCAACCAATCCACCACCTCCAAGTGCCTGCTGCTCTCGGAGGAGATTGCCAACCTGCCCAGCTTGTCGAAGAAGTGCTCGTTGCAGCTGCCGGAGGCCTACACTTGCTGGTCGCCCGAAGCGGAGGCCAAGTTCGCCGAACTGACGGGCGAGGGAGAGCTCATATTCACCACACAACTGGTGAAGCCCGGTCAGGATCAGGTTACTATAAAACTTCTGCTCGACGGCGAGGACATCAACGAGCGTCTGCTGCCGCTGTGTCCCCGCAAGCAACCGCAGAAGGCCTCCAGCAAGGAGTCGCTGACGGAGGGCTCCTCCTCGGTGAAAATCAAGGCTGGCGTCACCCACGTGGAGAGTCCATCGGAGATGTACCTGCAGTTGGCAGAGAAGGACCCCTTGCTGGACATCATTATCGAAAAGCTCAACGATGGCACATTGCAGCCCAAAAAGGAGAAGGCGCAGCTGGACGAGTTGCTCGTGGCTCAGTTCGAGGATGACATGGAGTTCTACCGCGCTCGCGTCGTGCAGCTCTTGGACGACGGCAAGTATCGCGTGATCTTCGTTGACTTCGGCACTCCCTGGGTGGTGGACAAGTTCTACGAGATGCCCGAGGAGTTCAAGACCATTCCGGCGATTGCGGAGATCTGCAGTCTGGAATACTGCGCCGAATTTGAGAAGAACAAAAAACTTACGCTGGTAAACATCCAAGCGCTGCTGGACTCCTGCAACGGCGAAGTTGTGGTGGAGTTCCTGGACAAGTCCGTGAGCCCCAATTTGGTCAGGCTGACCACCAACGACAAGAAGAGCCTGAATATCTACGAGCAGCTGCAGAAGGTGCTCAAGACGGAGCTGACCATCATCCAGAAGCGGAACGAGAACTCCGAGTGCGTTATTTCGCACGGCAGCTCGCCCAAGAGCTTCTACGTCCAGTTGAAGAACAACTCCCCTGAATTGGATGTGATTGTGAAGACCCTGCGTTCCCTGACCAAGGACCAACTGCAGGTATTCAAGGCTCCGCCAAAGGAAGCCCAAGGTGTCTGCTACTCGCAGGAGGATGCCTGCTTCTATCGCTGCAGCGTCAAGTCGGATAATAATGGCTATGAGGCCTTTTTGCTGGACTATGGAAACACCATAAACGTGCCGGAGATTTGGAAAATGCCGCAGGGAATCGAACAGATTGCCCCGCAGGCCCTTCATTGCCAGCTGGGCGAGCTCCCCGTCGGAGTGCCCGATGAGAAGCTGGAGCAGGCATTTGCCGCCCTGCTGGAACAGCACTTTGGCGAGGTCTACCAGATAACCACTCAGCCGAGGGAGGACGAATCGAAGCCCCTGCAGGCAAAGCTCTGCATCAACTACAAGGACTTTGCCCAGGAGCTGGCCAGCACAGTGGCCGGAGTGCAGAAGCCCCTAGAAGCTGAGCTGCACAACTGCTTTGTGGTGCAGTACGACGGCCCCACCTCCTTCTACGTGCAGATGGAGAGCGAGGTGCCGGAGCTGGAGAAGATGACGGACAAATTACTAGACGCGGAGCAGGACTGCCCCGTTTTAAACGACCTCAAGGAGGGCGCCCTGTGCGTGGCCCAGTTTCCGCAGGATGAGGTCTTCTATCGCGCCCAGATACTCAAGGTGCTGGAGGACAACAAGTGCGAGGTGCACTTCATAGACTTTGGCAACAATGCGGTGACCCAGCAGTTGCGTCAGCTGCCCGAAGAGCTGGCCAAGCCGAAACGTTTTAGCAAACACTGCGAGCTGGAGGCGGCCACCATGGCCAAGTGCGATGTGCCCCAGCTGCAAACGTTCATCGACACGCGCTGCTCCGAGACATTCCAGGTGGAGATACTGGCCACCAAGGGCGACGAGGGCACCCATGTAGTTCGGCTCTTCTACCAGAGCACGAACATCAGCGAGAAGCTGCAGAGCCTGCAGAAGGAGGAGGAGCCCTAAACTGGAGTGGCTGCCTGCAGATTGTGATTAGTTTGGCCAAATCAAGAGCCGTATTATCGACTAAGTTAACCGAGTTAAACTTATTCAAAGCAGAAGGGGGAGAAGACGAAGGATACCTTACTGAAGGAAGCTTCATTGATTTTTCATGGAAAACCAAGATGAATGCTTGAAATACTTTTTATTTAATCAATAGATCAGCAGAGATCAGAATACGGAGAACATAAAACCATATTATCACCAAACAAAAAAACAAAAAAATACCAACGAAAAACGAACAAAAAAAAAACGAAAAAAATGAAAGAAAATGTATCAAAAACAAACGAAAAACATGTTAAGAAAAATGCAAAAAAAAAAAAATGAAAGCTAGAGAAAATTATCACTAACTGAAGGATGTTAGTAGAGGACGATTTATATTTATATAATTGCTCAATCTTTTGTAAAAAAACAACACACATTTTACATAATCAACGAAGCGAACCGGAGAGAATATCGAACCTCCAAAGGAATTATTTATTTTTCACTTAACCTTATTTCTACTTTTATTTCTTTCGATTTCGATTAACCAACTGAAGAAACACTTATTCACACCTTTTGATTTTCCATTTTCTCATATCTTAACAAATAAAAAAAAGAGAACATTGCAAAGCGAAGACTAAAAAAGCCACATAAGGCAACTAATGGAATATGGGTTTATAAATATAGATACTGAAACCTTAAACCAGGATGTCATATTTTTCTACCAATTCTTTTTCATGTTGTGAACAAAAAAAGTGTATAATAAATACGATGAAAAGCAAAGTGAGTTGGTGCGTATTATTAACCGGAGTCCGATATTATATAAAGTCGAAAATATGCTGATCGATATAATATCCAACATTTTGCAAACTTTGATATATCGCAACATATATTTAGAATTTAAGGTTTAAATATGGATATGGATGGTAAGTTCGATCAAATTTAACAAAGAAAAATCCGAAAAATGTCGTGTTTATATCGAAAAGCAACGTAAACTTTGAATATATCTAAATTTTAAATATCGAAAAATATCGATTTTGACGTTAAAATATTGAAATTATCGATAAAATATTCGAAAAATCTATTTTTTCGATTGTAGTGATCCTTCATCATTTTATATCGATGCAGGATGGATATATAAATATTTCTGCCATCCCTGCCTGCAGATCTACCTGAAGTTCGACCCGGTGCCAGGTAGCAATTAGCGGTCTCGTCACTCGCCGGATTTAGGGGTTTATGGTTGAACCAGAACAAGACGCCTGTGGAAGTCTCTCCAGACATGAGAGATCTTGGCTTGTCAGCGGAAGGTGCTACTGATAAGGGGACTGGGAATTAGGACGTCTTTGCCCACATTTATGGCCCCGGGTTAAGGGGTATCATTTCTGGGTATCAGCGTATCATTCATCACTTTGGCTGGCTTGACATAACATTCCATACGCATTTACACTTGTTTTTCGTGGCGGTTTTATTAGGAGATCGATGTCGATTATCGTCTGTTTGCTAATTGGATGAGTGGCCAGCTAAATCAGTAATATCCACACTCGAGCTGTCCAAAAATCCCGCAGACAACTCAATTTCCAGAGATATATCAGTTTCCATTGCGCTTATCACGGAGCAACGAGAGCGAAAACATAGGCAGAGAGAGAGAGAGAGCTGCCTCTACCGTGGACTCTTCCGAATTTCCACCGAGTTTTCCCGCTGCAGCAGGCCCATGTGTGTGTCTGTGTGCTTTATCAGAGTTTTTCGGTGCGACTAGTACTCGGCGGCGATCGTCGGAGTCCGAAAGGCAGAACAAACAAAAAACACAGAACCGATCTCGGCGTTCGTTTCAATTCCATGTCTGCGGTTGAATTGAACGGTTCCGGCTAACGTGCACGCTCCGTAACGCTCACTATAGCCTCCTATCCGGCGTAAATAACTACTACTTGGGAGTGATCACAAAAAAGATCACAAATTATTATCAAAAAATATATCAATATAAAGGAATAATCTTCTAAACTTTAATTTCAATTGTTAAAAATATATAATATTAAAATCACACAAATAAAATAAGAAAGTATCTTAAGCTAAACTAAGCTCCTACTGAAGTGAAGTGCTATAATGTTCCTGTGCCTGCTCAAGGATTAACCACTCAAACTATAAATGGGATTATACCTGAAGACCACTGGGAATACCTAAGCGGTAAGTCAGATTCTACTATTCTACTACTTCTATAGATGCCCTTCTTAGTTTCACCCTTCTATCCCTTTGACTTGTTATTTTTTCGGGGTCTAGTGGGTTATCATCTATGCAACCACATAACAGTACGTTCTAAGCAGATTGCACAACAGCTGGGCGTCTATATTAAATTTTCTAATCAGAAAACTTAGCATTGAAATGTGCCCCAGTCTCTGTAAGTGTCTGGATCTGTAAGAGCCTCTTTCTCTGCTCCCCTGCAGCATAATGCGATAGAGTCCAAACTTAAATTGATTTCAATTAGCGACAATTGGAGGCTTTCTGTGTATACACACCAGGCAGGCATATCTTGTAGATGGAATGAGAGTTTTACACAGAAAGGCAGTACCTAGTACTCCCTGCTCTGTATATATTATTTGTACAAAATCCAGAGTAAAAAGCGTGAGTGTGTTTATACAGTAATTAACTTTCATAAAGAACACCTGCTTATCACGAGGGGGAAAGACTAATCTTTACAGCGATTGTGTAAGAAAATGAAAGGGGAATAAACTCAGTCTACAAAGTCCACAAAGTCTACTAAGATATCGAAAGAAACTTCCCCTATTTATCCAAGAGATACTTCATATTCTAAACAAAATAAAGTGTAAGTTTCCCGGGCATTCCTTCTGTATTATATGACAGTTACTCAACACTGTAACTGTAACTGTAGCTTAGGGCTCCACCAGTTTGATTGTTTGAATTCTTTTGTTCTTCTCTTGGTTCATTTCCCCCCTGGGAATGCCTTCTTGATTGTGTTTAATTGAAATAAATGAACAACGCTTTTTTTCAGCCATTCTTGCCGTGACTGTTATTGCCGTTTCAATTTAATTTTTTTTGTTCTTTAATTTGGAAAGAACTCTACAGCGGAAAGGGGAACAAAACTGATAAGGGAGCAGCACTTGACTTGTTCTGATAACAAAAAATATGGTCTTATTACTCAAGGCGAGTTCGGTTTAATAAAAAGAAGGGTAACCAAGATCTTCTGACAACACAGAAACGATAGTAAAAGTTGTCACAGGCAATGTTTCATCATCAGAGAGTCACGGCAGAATCAGAGAAAAGTCCAAACAGATAAATCTTCAACGTGCTCGAGAGAAATGTGAATAAATCTTGGGGCCCCATGGATCACACACCTGTTGAGGGGGAGGGTAAGGTGTGGGAGGGGAGGGTAGCCCTCGGCGAAAGATATACTATTCCCGATAATATGCGCATATACATATATGAGTGTGCCGACGCCCACAATGTGTGACAGGAACTATCACAAGAGCACATAAATCCATTCACAAATGTTTAGAATGTTATTAAAATATTTGATACTAATTTCGAGATTTTTTTCTCTGGGCCATTTTTTACGGGCGGCTTTGTCGATATTCTTGTTGCGTCTCGGTTATCCCCATAATCGCTTGGCCCCTCGAGCAGATAAATAATCCCTCGTCGTCATATTTATCATATCGGGGCAGGCAGGCAGGCGGCTGGAATCCGTATGGATCTCCCATCCCGGCGAGGTGGGAGGTGGCTGTAGGCGACCATTCCGATCCGTAACCCATTTCTGCCACCCCATTCGCCTGCATGTTCCATTGTTTGTCTGTTGGTCTGCGGCAACAGCCGCTTGATTGAGCCTAATATATAAATAAATATTGGAACAAATGCGGCCAAAGTGGAAAGCATAAATTCTGACCCATGCCTCCTCTAGCTAAAGCTAAAGCTAAAGCCGATTCCTTCATTCCGCAAAGGGGGAGATCGCTTTTATATTTCTTTTATATCCAATGTCGGCATTAGCCCTTTTTATGGCCAATTTTTCGTTGAATTTTGAGCCCCCTTGAGCGGAAGACATAGGAATTCATTCCATAAGGTATGATGGCTGTGCTTTCTGCTTAATTTTAATTTAAATATATGAAAATATATTTATAGCCATTGTTGCGGTCGCTGTCAGACCCAAAAAGAGTGTGGAAATAGCTTCAATATTTTTTTGTTTGATATATTTTCTGCCTTTGGTTGTGTTGTTCTCTTTTTTTCGCTGATTCGTACGACTGTCGAAGGTGGAAAACACTGGGTGGCGAAAGCATGCTCCTCCTGGGCATTAGCTCGGCATATGCCTTTCAAGTGGAGCGCAACAGTTTTTGGTCAAAGGCCAAGACACTTTAGGGGAAAATACCCCCCAAAAATTAATAAATGAAATGGCAGCTAAAAGCGGCCCATGAATCATTGTTTGCTGAGAGCTAATATGACCCACGTCGTATTGTTACTAACTTTATAATTGATTAGCCGCCCCGTTGCGTTGCCTTTGTAATTGCCCCAAAAAGAGATCTTATCGGTGGGCTCAATGCGTCTTAATTCCGCCACTTGGACGAGCTCAGGCCGATTTGCCAATATGAATGGATACCGTCGTTCATCATTCCTCCTGGCAGCCGTTTAAGGTTTGGGTAAACACTGAGGGAGACAGTGACGCTTTGCTGACTGCGACACTTGATTTCCCGAAACAAAGCTTTCAGCTGCGACAGCAATTAAACCCGAATGTCATAAATGCAAAATCATAATACTCAAGAAATTGCTCATGAGGTTGGGTTTCCATTTTCACAAAGCAAACAAAAACTACAACGAAAATGTATCACGCAAAGGCAGCGAAAAATGTTGCTGGAAACGTGCAATTTTCTAATTGCCCTTCAATGGGGCGTGACAGAGATATTAACAATGGGTTTCTGGCCATTTCCATTTCAATATATAAACTATTACCAAATGTGCCTTTTCGGACCAAGATCATGTTAAGGTATATATTCTGAGGCTGCTTTCCTATATTCCCGTATAAATCACTATATGGCAAGGCTATTTCTGGCCCATAATCGATTATTGTTTTTCGACTTTTTCCCCCATTTTTCCTTTTGGCAAATTGCGGCGATTCTGACACATTGAAAAGAGCCATAAAAGCATTCTAATGGAATGTATTTCCTATGATTTATTGCTACCCTTCGCTGGCTGTTTGATGTTGAATTAAAAGGCGTACATACTATAAATACATAGAACATGATAAGATACAAGAAAACAGACTTCGCACACCCAAAGTGGATGAATCTATCTAGCTAGCGGATTCCCAGTGACTCAGTTATTTCCAGGGCTAGTCTCTATTATTATTACCATTATTAAGGCTTGCAACTATTTCCGCCGCTATGCGGAATCATCTTTTGTTGCAGTTGACACTGATTGTACGTTACGTATACGTAATGTGAGCCATGAGCATCACTCATACGCAGCCATGGCTTGAATGGTTCGCCTCTAATTCGGTTTGCAAGGTGCGGGAGATTCGCTTGATTGGATGCTTTCTGTTTTGGAGCCCCAACCCCAACCCCGGCCACAACCCAGGCAACCCAGACCCCCAGCCATGATCGGCAATGATCTTGTAAATCGCTAATTCGAAAATAAACGCTTTGACGCGCCCCATGCCCCCTCCATTATATACCTTAGTTTATTATTCTAGTTGCAGTCGAGAAAATAAACAAGTTGGCGCCGAAATTCAACAATATATCCTGGTATTTTATTTCAGACAGAGCATGGAACTGCATTGGCAGCTGCCGGCGATCATAGTGTGCCTCCAGATCCTGCTAGCCGACGCCTTTCTCCTGCAGGATGATCGCAAGTGCAAGTACGGGCGAATTGAGAAGCTGCTGCGGATACGGTGCTATGATCTGGACCTCAAGGAGGTGCCCCAGAATCTCAAGACCTCGGTGGAGGTGAGTAATGATCGGTGGGGTCAGCTATAGCGGGTGATCTGTATCTTAATTTATCGTCATTATGGCTATAGTCCCCCTCCCCTGGTTAGCCTCAATTGGGCTTAATTAAAGAATAAAGAAGTAGCTTAGAGACTATGAATTCAGCTGTATATATGTATATGGGTCTATTCCCACAGAAATTGCAAGCAGGCACAATAAATTCTGCCAAGTCAATATAAAAATGAGATGCTCAATAGCTACCATATAAAAAACCCTAGAATTCTCCTAACCCATTCATAACTCTATCACCTAATAATCTTGCAATTCACTCACAATTTGTGTAGGTTCTGGATCTATCGTACAATCGCATCAGGAAGCTGAAAAGTGGCTCGTTTCAGAAGTACACAGACATCAAGTTTCTGATGCTCTATGAGAACATGATTTTATCGGTGGAGCCGGGAACCTTTGAGCCGCTCACCTCGCTCCAGGTAACAACACACGACATCTAATTAATCAGCAACTATGACTCTAAGTTAATCTTAATCTTAATTGGCGTCCCTTGCAGGAAATAGATCTGTCGAATAATGGACTGACTACCATACCCCTGGAGCTCTTCCAGCTGCCACGACTGAGAAATCTCTATATTGACAGTAACGAGCTGGTGTCCCTCGACCTGCAGGCACTGGAGAAGCCCATTAGGGCGCCACTGGAGTACCTCAACATAGCCAATTGTGAGCTCAAGGAGTTTCCCGATTTGGGCATATTGCCAAGTAAGCAAAACTTTAAATATATCACTTAGTGTGAGGTAGTAATATGTACATATATTCCTTTCCAGAACTCTGGCAACTAAATGCCTCGATGAACCCCTTGCAGGACTTCAAGATCGACAGTCTGGCCAACATGTGCCACCTCCGACTCATCGACTTGACCAAGACACAGCTGAGCCAGTGCGGATGCCAGCAGGTCACCAACCATCTCATGATGCTCGGCGCCAACCCGCAGTTCGTGCCCGTTTGCATGGGTAAGTTTGGATGGAAGAGACATGGAAGAGGGATGCAGCAGCTGCTAATTTTGGCATATGACCAACTTGCAATTCCATTTTCAGAGGCGCTCGACATCCGCGAATGTCCACTGCCCTACAATCGGACGATCCACTCGGCGACGTTTGCCAGTTGCCAGACGAGCGTCGAGTTGGATGAAACGCGAAGTCTCTGGCTCTTTGCGGCCGGCTGCTTTGGCGGCGTCTTCTTTGTGCTCTTAGGTGAGTTAATACAATTATTAAGCTACATATAATATATAATTTTTAATGATCTACTTTATTTATAATTAAAAATACCCCTCTTGCCTTACAGTTCTGCTTTTCTGCGTGATAAGATGTCGCCGGAAACGCGCCCAGAGACGCCTGAGGAATGCCCAGCTGCGCAAGCCGTTTGTGATCTCGCCCAGGAATGCCATCAACAATCGAAAGTCGGAGGACGAGCCTCTGCACTGTGATACTGCCCGAGCATAGCACTGTAGTTACCTTTAGCTTAGTTAGTTTTAGTGGCCAGCTATTTATTAAACACTATTTAATGCCTTAGTTAAGCCTTAGTACAACCGTCTGCCTAGATAATTGCCATGAATATTTTACCAAAAAGCACCAAGAACTAACTAACAAATCGAGAGCTGCAATGTTTTGCTCAAATGCCACCGCTTAGGTACTTTTTATGTAAATAAGTAACATAGAACTCGTAAGTCTGCAACGAACACGTTTATTTATAACGAATGACAATAAAAATGAATGTTTTTAATGGGATTAAGTATTTTTTATTGCAGTAAAGTTAAAGGTAAACATGAAAGGAAGCAAACTTGTATGATTTATAGGGTCGAAAATGACACTTTCGCTTTTTTCTGTGCTTCTGACTGATATTATAATACCCCGAAAGAGGTATTAAAATTGAAATATTATTTATGAGACATTTTTTGGGAAAATTAAAGCTTAAAAATATAATAACTAAGCTAAAAATACATTAATTTGAATTCGGAAAACAGTTCTCAGTTAGTTTTTATAAGGCTAATAAAACTGCATACAGAATTTCCATTTACTTCAAAATTATTTTTTTTCTGATTTTTACGATTTTAGCGATATAACCCCTTAGAAATTTCGAAAAGATTTTTAAATTTTTTTATTGTACTAGACACGGCTAGATCGACTTGGCTGTTGATGCTGATCGTGAATATATATACTTTATAGGGTCGGAAATGTCTCCTCCTCTCCGTTGCAAACTTCTGACTAAAATAATAATACCCTGCAAGGGTATAAAAATAAATCAAATGATTATAATTGTTATCACTTGTTATATTAGCGCCTATATAAACAGTGCTAAAAGTGCATTACTTTTCAGAGTTTACAACACTAAAACTTCATAAATGAAAGAAGGAAATAAGCAAAGCTAGCCCATTTCTTGTTTTTTCGCTACTTATTTTTCTTAATAAATAAAATAATACATTTTTTTACAAAAATCAAAATAATTAATTTGTTACGTTATTTAAATGTTTTAAATTATAGTAGGATGAACTCATCGGCATATGTTTCTAACAAAAAGCCTGAAAGCATGCTACATTAAGAAGAAAAACAACTGCAGATGCATTTACTTACACAGACTACAGATAACGGAATCTCAAAAATAGACACCATTTTTTCTTTTATTTATAAGATAATTTTTATATACAAGTTTTGAGTTTATTGTTTAATTATTTAACGATAAGACAGTAAATTTAATGTAGTGTTAAATCCCGAACTTTTACTTAATTGCCATTCTTTCATTGAAATAAAAAAAAATATATAGTAAAAATGTACTTCCTAAAATATTAAAAGCTGTGCAAATTGACAACCCTGTTGCTCTCTTCGTTTATTCTCTTCTGAATAAATTACTCTCACAAACGTCAATCTTCCTCCACTTTTGCATGACTTTTGCACCTTTCATACCGGTGCTCACTCAAAAGCTCTCACTTTCTTTCCGTCTCCCTCTCGCACGTTACGTTTATAGCCGGTCCAGCAATAGCCGGCGAGCGAAGAAGAAGCAGCGAAAGCAGAAATGAAATCCAAGCAAGCGGAATGCAAAATACAATTCCTTTGGCGCCTTCCTACTCACAAACACATACATATGTACATACACACGCACGCCCTCATACACCTAGGCTAGAAGTGGGGGGAGCTGGGATGGCGACTGCGCTGCCGGTGGCTCAGCGGTGGCATTTAGGCATTTATGCCCACGGCAAGCGAACGGCCGCCTCAGATTCTCGTCATCGCTCGTGGCTGGCGCATCGCAAACGCCTCGTTCCCTCGTTCTCGTACTCGAATCCAGTGTGAAAAGCTCGGCACGCCCACCCCCCACGCGAGTGCTTAAATCGAAAAATTATCCAAGAAAAGACCCCAAGAAACCCCTAACAAAATGAGCAGTAAGTTGGGAGGAGCACTGCAACTGCAATTCGCAATAAAAAAAAAAAAATGATAAAAGAAAAGCGCAAAGCAAACGCAAAAAGAGAGTGTGTGTGCGTGCGTTCGAGCGAGTGTGTGTGTGTGCGTATGCATGGCCAAAGGCTGCAGGCTGCAACCGAAAGAAAAAAAAGCCTGCCCCAAGTTAAAAGCTCTAATAATCCTCCCAAAAAAAACCACCCCTTCCCCTGTCACATTTCATAACACACGCTTGGGGAAGGATTTCCTCCACTTCTGTGGTTCCCAATCAAAATCATAGCGATAAGCATTAGTCCTACTATTCTATATACTGTATTTATAAAATCGAGCATAGCGCGCAAGTGTTAAGCGACGTCGAAGACGACCTTTACTGACCTTCACCAGCGTCTGCTCTCCCCGCCCGGCCCACCGACCATCCCCCTGCTCACGCCTAGCACCATTTAAATGTAGTTCGAAATACATTTTCAGCACCAGTCCATGCATTGCATTGGCATATTTGTTTGTTTATGAAAAGTATGTGTACGACAAAAAAATACTGATAACGAAGCAGCTCACACACATAACCTTCAAAGAGAGAATTTAAAAGGGAGCACTACTAGGAGAAAGCACTAAGCAGGAGAGTGGGAGAGAGCTCTCTCTCTCTACCGTTATGTTTGCGCTGCGCTTTGTTGTGACATTCGCGTGATTTTATTATATTGATTTAGCGCTTTCTTTCGGTGACCCAGTAGTAATCAAATCTTAGCGCCATTAGCCTTATCAATATCAATATATTTTTTTTTTTTGCATAATAGCCCTTATCAGTGCGGTTTCCGCATCTGCGGCCCATTCAGATTTAGATTAGTGGGATGCACTTCGCCTTGGCATTTTCACACGCGTTTGCTGACGTCCTGACGTCGATCCGATCATGTTTGAAGCAGCCCCTGAATACTATACGTCCCATTTGCCAGCCAGGCAGCCATATAATAATTTATAGATGTATTTCTATTTATAACATCCGTCTATATGTACGCGCCGGGTGGAATTATGGCCGGCGACAGGCGCTAACAACGTTTGTCTGTTCGAAAATACCACTTTTCGAAAAAGTTTTCCACGACCGAGAACATTCCTTAATGTCGCCGTCGTCGTTGTCGCCCACTAAAAATGTTTTCAAATGAAATACATTTAACATTCTTAAGTAGAGAAGTAGAATAAGATCAACTTGTAATATTACATTATTCATCCTGTTAAGGGATTTTTTAATACTTAAAAGTTTTTGGATCATAATATTTTGGTTTCTTACTTAAAAAATATATTTAAAATCCAGCTTAAAGACTAGATATCATTGTTAACTTTCACGTTATTATTATTATTATTATTATTTTGAATTCAGTTTTGAGAAGAATTACGCTTTTTTTGTCACATAATTTTTATCATTGTAACTATTAAAATGAATTATGGTCAAGTAAATTTATTGAATTCTTAAAACAGGGATAGTAAATATGTCTTATGTTTTCTGCGGAATTTTATGCACTAAAAAATATTGGGTATTCATGAAATTTGTTATTTACCATATGCATTCACCATATCATTTACTTATAACCATTTGCTGACGCACTTTACCGATCAAGGCCTTGCTTGCAATGCTATAACTTATTTAAAAATGTTAAATTGAAGACAAAAACATAATAATGAAATATAATTGCTTCTAGAAATGAAAGATCGCTCATCGTTCTTAAATAAATTTCCACATTTTTTCTGTGTGGGAGATCTCATTTCTCTCATTTTCTCTTTTTGTGTCCCTGGCTAGAAAACCCATTAAATCTGCACGGATTTATGCCCGCATTAATCATCCGCCCAAGGCAACAGCTGCCTTGATATTTTTCAGCCCGCAGGGATTTCCAGTAATTTCTGGGCACTCTCGCATCCCAGCTCCCAGCTCCATGGCTGTCATCCGCGGTGATTCAATTTCTAAAATTGCTGCAGTGGTGCCTGTACCCAAGCCAATGCATCGCATCGCCTACCAGCAGCAGAAACAATCTCATTTCATTTCACTTCACATTGGCGGTGCTATTTTTAGGGGACTGCTCTTTCGGATACAAGACTCTAGAGAGTCGCGGCGAGTCAAGAATCCACAAGATACACACAGCAGGCGGTAGGGAAAGAGATTTCCCGCAGAACTTGTTCCGCTCGCCTTGCACTCGCCAATTTGTGCGTTGGTGTCGCCACGAAGCAGCTCCCCGATTTCCTTCCTCCCCTTATATGCATTATGCATGATGTATTCCCCATTAAAATACAGTGTGACTTTTCTGCCTCACCATTTCAAGAATAATCTTAAAAGTTAAACAAAATCCATTTGGTATTCTTTAGATATTTAAGTTCCTTTATTTAAGATCTTTCGTAATGTAATTTGAATTTTATTTTTCAATAATAAGTATTCCATTTTAGCCAAGTTGCACTGTATCTTCAGCTTTATGCGCCGGCTGCAAATTGGCGCTCTGCTTCACTTAATCGGAGACCGTGATAAACGGGTTTCCGGGATGACATGGGCGCGGTGCGAGGCAGCTCCCTCAAGGTCTCGGCTGCTGTCCATTCATCTAATTGGTGACCCCATTCGGGGCGCGGTGTCTGGCAGCGATTATCTGATCCGGGCCTCATTGCGCTCCAATGGGTATTTACTCTGTCACTTGACCCAGACCCCGAAAGCTTAACCCCTCCGACCTTTTTTGCGCGTTCGCCTTTGGCCGGGCGCTTTATCAGCTTTATTGTGCTACGCAAGTACGTGGATAGGCTGAAAGCCAAGGCGCAAACTCTCTCCGCAAGGGAGAGGTGTCACAGAGAGAGAGAGAGGCAGAGAAAGAGGTTAGGAGAGAAGAAAGCTTTACTTCAGAGAGAAGCTTACGGTTCCTTGACTCTTAAGGCACTGCAAAAAATATTTCTAAAATAAGTTTGGCATAAATTTGACTCGTAGAATAATCAGTTTAAAATATATTGCAACACAGCTTGTTAATGCATATTTTTTTAGAGATTTTTTTTCAAATTTTTTTTAGACAATAATTATGATTATAATTGCGATATATGTATATTTAAAAGGAACCCTTATTTATTAAAAGAGAACCTTTTAAATATATTTTTTTTTATTCCAATTGATTTTTCACTGACTAAAAGGACTATAATTAACATGCCACGTGATCAGTCTAATTTATTCTTTTTTAAAAGAGCTCTTTTCTCCTTGAACACTGACAAAAAACCCGGCATTACTTTGGCCGCCGGATTTTCCCACAATCACCTGTCACATAAATTGCTCATTTACTTATTTTTAAGTTTACTGTTAAATATATTTTTTTAAGAAACTGTCGCGTCGCAACGCATTCGTTTTGACAATTTTAACAGTTGTTGCGAGATTTTATATTTAGACCGAGTGTTGTTTATTTTATTTTGTTTAAATCACCAAATTTATTTATGACGTCTGCTGAAATTCAGATTCTTCATCGTTTTTTTCCGCCACATTTAAGTTTTTTTATTGTTCTGTGAATTATTTTTGTTGTAATTTTTTGCACACATCCGGTAAGTCAGAAAGTTAATAAAGTCCATTCTTTTTTGGCCGAAAGTAAATGATTTCATTTTTATTTTAGGCCCAGCGATTCATTTCACACACACACACAGAATAGAAAAGAAAGCATCTGCGATGTATCTTTCACAAAAAACACACACACTACACACACACACATTACACCACACTTGCACATATCTGGCGGAGGATAAAGATAAAGATATCATACCGGACTCAGTCCAAAGAGAGATCAGGCCAAGATCAGCTTCAGATCAAGCTCAGCTATGGCTATGGCGAATGCATTCGAATGCCGCTGACTAGCTCACTGTGTCGCAGATATCCCCAGGATATCCATGTATCCGCATCCACACATCCTGTATCTGTATCCGCATCAGCGAGAAGGTAGTTGTTGTTATCCATCTACTTGTTGTATCCTGCGCTTTCACAGTTCCTTTTCAGTTCGCTTCTCTAAAACCCCCCCAAATACCATGTAAACCGACACTCTAATCTAATCTACTCTAATCTCTAATCTAAACTAAAGTTAGCTCAACGAAAAAACAAAACAAAACAAAAATGTACAAAGAATATATACACATATACACGAACCTGTATATATATCCAAATATTTTCCGAAAATCGTAGCATTAATACCCATAATAATAATAATAATAATATTAATAATAATATTGTTCAAAATTCAACTGTTCCTGTGAATAATCAAAATTGGAAATAAAATAATTGTATGTTGACTCTATCTTAACTCTAATGATCTTTTAATTTTCAACAACACCAACAATACTGCATGGATATTAATCCATTAATTTTAATGAACTCAATACTAAGCAGCAGGGGAAGCAGAGACTCCAGCAGATACCAGAGACTCCAGTTGTATAAAATCAGTTTCAGTTTATAAACTATTTACTATATTCCCAAACTAATGTTAGAAATCTGCACAAAATACAGCTCATAATCGCCCCATACAACTGTATATAGGGATAATCCAAGCCAATGCCATGAATAATTAATTATCTACATAGCTTTCGCCCCGAACTAAATGCCAACTACGCAAAATTCTAATTGCCCGTTCGGACGCGCCTGAAATATGCTCGACTCTGCTCTGCTCTGCTCGATTTTGCCAATCTTTTATGATTTTTTTCCGCTATTTTTGCAATATATTCTCTTATTTTTTTGCGCTCTAACAAAGCAAATGAAATTGGAATGCATGTGGGTGCTGACGCAGTTGGAGATCTGCACAGACCGCACTTGAACATGTGTGTCACACAGAGAATAATAATTAAGGGGGATTTAAATGTGAAAATGGTAGTTAAATTATTTATTCTAAATCGTGAAATTAAACACTTTTATATAAAATGTTTTATATAATTGATGAGTTAGGTATCGTAATAAAAACTTTGTAACTGCCTTAGGAATTGTTGTGAATTTTAAATTACTTGATTTACAGTTTACCAACAACATTGTTGTTAAGTTTTTATTTATTTTGTTGCATACTTCTAGATCGGTTTTAAATTCATTTTAAAAGTATAATTATTTCGAAGGAATCCCTGCTTATGTTAATAATTTATTATTTCTCTGAGTGTGCCGCATCCTATTCCATGCCGGGGCCACCCAAACCAGCGCTTGTTTATGTATAATCCATACATTTTTTTTGCTGAATCCGAAACTAATAAATACCAAACGAATTCTCTTTGCCAGCTGCTGCTGCTGTTGCAGTGAAACGTGCAATGCCACTGCAACCAATAAATGTTTCTACAGCTGCTACAGTAGCTACGGCAATTGTATCTGCCAGATTACAGTGATTCGAAATCTAACCCTTGATTTACACTTCTCGCCCCGTAAATTAGAGTTCGCTTGGGTGACGCTGACGACAAATGACACGTACTCGCTGGGTGCCTTGGTCCTGGCCCACTCGCTGAAGCGGGCCGGCACCGCCCACCAGCTGGCCGTCCTGGTCACGCCCACCGTCTCGCAGGCGATGCGCGACCGCCTCAAGGAGGTCTACAATGTGGTCCAGGAGGTGAATGTGCTGGACTCACAGGATGCCGCCAATCTGGCGCTCCTGGCCCGCCCCGAGCTGGGCGTGACCTTCACAAAGCTGCACTGCTGGCGTCTGGTGCAGTTCGAGAAGTGCGTCTTCCTGGATGCGGATACACTGGTGAGTTGCACCCCGGCTGAGTTACAGATATGCCAGAATATATATATAAAATGATTGAATATCCGGTTGAAGGTTCTGCAAAACTGCGACGAGCTGTTCGAGCGCGAGGAACTGTCGGCTGCCCCGGATGTCAGCTGGCCGGATTGCTTCAACTCCGGCGTGTTTGTGTTCAAGCCCAGCGTGGAGACCTTTGGCCAGATCACAGAGTTTGCCGTTAAGAACGGCAGCTTCGATGGCGGCGACCAGGGTCTGCTGAATCAGTTCTTCGCCGACTGGGCGACGGCGGACATCAAGAAACATTTGCCATTCGTTTACAATGTAACGGCCTATGCCTCCTACTGCTATCTGCCCGCCTTCAAACAGTGAGTATATCTACCTATACCTTCTTCTGGGTAGTATTTAATCCTTATAATATCGCTTACAGGTTCAGAGATAAGATTAAGATTTTGCATTTCGCCGGCAAGCTGAAGCCCTGGCTGATTCAGTTCAACTCGGAGACAAAGACCGCCAGCGTCTCGTCGGACTATGCCCATGCCCAGGATCTGATCCAGCAGTGGTGGAACATCTTCTGTGATAATGTGATCCAGTCCCTGTCCACCGAAATGGTGAGTGAACTCTTGGCTATAAGCAGCCCCTGAATCTTTACTATCTATAGGACGTCTAGCAGCCCCGAGACTGATTATTTTTGTCCCCCTTTTGCTAACCCGAGAACTCTATTGTTTAACCCCTTGTTTTTTTGCTCCCTTTGCCTACCTTTCTTAACCCTCCAATTGCTAAATGCTAATCGCTAATCGCCCCAGCTAAAGCCAGGAACAGTAACAGTAACTAGCGATCCCGAGGAGGCCTTAGCCCGCGGGTCTTCTCCAGAGGTAAGCAGATCTTTGCAGATCGCCAACTATCTAGCACCAGATCTGTAGAGACCTTGTTGAGCACCCCCTGTAAATATCTTAATTATAACGCAAATATTTATTTATTTATCCATCTATTCCACCGAGTAAATAACAAGCCAGGCGAAAAACAAATACAGAATCGATCTTTTTGCTATTTCTTGCCAATAGCTGACCTCGTTCACTCTAAATGTCTATGCTTCATTATTTTCCTAGTTTCTTATTTCGTTTTCTTTTAAACATATTTTTTCTTTATTTTTTATTTCGCTTAGCAATTTTCTGTTGATTTTTCCCCGATTAGCAGCCACGCCCCAGAGTAACCTCTTTATTTTTGCACAGACAGACTGACTGACGGATAATTGGGTCTCTCTTTTAATTTCTTTTTCTTTTGTATTTTTTGTAATATTTGTCCAACTGTGTGTGTGTGTGCCGTGTGTGTGTTACGTTTCGTTATGTCTCAGTGTTGGTGTTTCACTTTCTTTCTGTTTTTCTAATTTGCATCAATTTTTGGCCCAGAGCCAGGGAAATGTTTCGGTTCACGCCATCCCATAGAATGGATAGATGATTCGACGGCTTGGTGGGCTTAAAAGGGGGGATGATGCCAGAAAAATTTCAACTGAATCAT
>JAEIHY010019972.1:0-29755 GCA_018904565.1 Drosophila tsacasi
GTAAATTAAAAAAGATCGATTAATCGATTCGAGAATCGATTTTTTCCCCAGCTCTATTGTTTATTATTTTCCCAAAAGTTACCCAATAAGCAGTTGAAGCAGCCATGAACATCAATAAGTGTTAAACCATAACAATGGCCTAGCAATAAACGATTATTCAGCAGTTATGGATAAATCAACACTAAAGTGAACTAAACCCACAAAAAAGGTGATTAAAGTTCAAGTATGGTGATAGTGTCGTAAAGATAAGAAACTAAGCAACCGATTTTCGCGGAAAAGCCAACAACAGTTATCATCCTAATAGCTGGAAAACTCTGAGCGGTGTCCAAAGGCTGATGTGGCGTCACAATAACATCGTATGATCCGGTCGCGTTCTCCGATTGGCTGAAAGCCCGCTCGTGTATGATTTCCCGCTCGCGTGTGTTTGTGTTTCGGGTACAGTGGTTGGGGGCTATTGAAAAAGCTGCATGGATTGTGAAATTGTATAAATTACGGAAAAATAAAGGGAGTCTAATCGCTTGCTAATATTTTTGAGCACTTACAGTTGAGCAAATTTACTGTTTAATTCGATATAAAACAGATTTAATTATCCCTCTTAATATAAAAATATTAATTGATAGAAAGGTTTAACAATTTTATATAGAAAATCTTACGGCCAAAAACTGACCTAATCAATCGGATTTTTTTTTTAACAAAATCGTATGTTTGTCCCACTGTTGTTTTCGCTGAGTAATTGCGCCGCTCAGAATTCTATTGCTTAGACTCAATACAAATTATAAACAAATCAGAAATTACACAACGCTTGTATCGTTTTCATCAGCAGCATAAACAACAAAGCATAAACAATGGACGCGCCTCCGAATCCCATGGATTTCATGGACGAGTCAATGGACTTGTTTAAGGCGGAGGATGCATTCGACATGATCAACGAGGTCCTGCATGCGGACATGTTGGATAGCTTCCTCAACGAAATGGACCTGGAGCCGGCTCACATGTACAGCAACATGCTCCAGATGGACAACACGCAGATGGACCAGCCGGCACATGTGAAAAGCGAGCATTCCTCCCCAGTTCACATTCATCCCATTCACATCAAGGAGGAGCTGCAACAGCAACAGCAGCAGCAGCAACCATCCTTGCCCATCTACAAGCCGGATCCTCTGATGGCCTCCAACTACAATCTCTCCCCGCAGCAGCAGCAGCAGCAGCCACAACAGCAGCCGCTGTTGAAAGCCACCCAGCCAACGGCAACTATTCACCATAAGGATGCCCAACGGTTGCCGCCAAGCACTCCGCTCTATTCGCCAACTTTGGGCAATGGCTTTACCTACCAGGCCGCTTCCCCGCCCACACCGCCGGCAGAGAAGTCACCACAGAATGTGAACATCATGCAACCGATAGCACCTCCAACCCCTCTGACCCTGCCGCCACAGACGCAGTCCTTCATCATGTATGCCCAGCCGCTGCCCGCAAGTCCGGGATTGTTAAGCGCTGCTACCCCAATGCTGTTGGAATCTATGGCGAATCCAGAGACGAAGATGGCAACTGTGGCTAGTCCCAAGACCTCACCGCCGATGGCGTCGCCGCATTCCAGCTCTGGGGGAGGTAGGGCCAGTAAAGTGCGAAATGCACCGCTGGCACCATTGCCCGGCGCTGCCCCAGAGGTACTTGGAAAGGTTCCCATCACCCGGGCGCAACCCAAGGTCAAGGAGGTGAAGAGATCCGCTCATAACGCCATTGAGCGCCGTTATCGCACCTCCATCAACGACAAGATCAACGAACTGAAGAACCTGGTGGTGGGGGAGCAGGCGAAGCTGAACAAGTCTGCGGTGCTCCGCAAGTCCATCGACAAGATCCGAGACCTGCAGCGCCAGACGCACGAATTGAAGGCGGAGCTGCAGCACCTGCAGCGGCAGCTAATGGCCCGCGACGGCTCCAAAGTCAAGGATCTACTGCAGCTGGGCTCCCGCCCGGGTCGGAGCTCGAAGAAGCGTCGCGAAAGCTCACTGACCACCGACGCGGGACTGACGCCGCCGCGCAGCGACGTGTCCGATCCCTCTCTCTCGCCGCTGCACTCGGACATCTCGTTGCCCCCGTCGCCCTATGGTGGATCCACCGCTAGCTGCAGCAGCGGCAGCAGCAGCAGCAAGGATGAGCTACTGGTCGTGCCCAGTTCCATGCGTGGCATGGCGACGCACTCGCGGCTGGGCTTGTGTATGTTCATGTTCGCCATTTTAGCCGTCAATCCCTTCAAGACGTTCCTTCAGCGCGGACCATTCGCCGGAAATGGACTCAACGATGACGACTTTGGAGAACTGAGTGGCCAAAGGCGAAGCATTCTTTCTTACGACGTGGATGGCGGTGAGTTTTCTAGTCGAAGAATTCGTGGTTTCATTTAAAGAGATTATTGGCACTTTTATCCTATTTATCCTTAACTTGTTTTAGGTGACGGCTTTGGTGGATGGCAACACAGCTCCTGGATTTGGCTTCTGAATCTGACCCTAATGCTCGGCTGCCTGGTGAAGCTGCTGGTCTACGGCGATCCGCAGCTAGACCCCCAGACCGATGCTTACTGGCAACACAAACAACGCGCCGAATCCCATTTCGTTCAAGGACAGGCTGATCAGGCTTACACGGGCTACCTCAATTGCCTGCACATGTTCGGTTTGAGTCTGCCGACGACGCGCTTGGAATGCTACCTGCAAACCACCTGGCAGTTCTTGCGCTTCCTCTTCCATCGCCTCTGGCTGGGACGGGTGCTGTCGCGTCGCACTGGCGGGCTTTTCTGCAATGCCGCAAGCCGCAAACAGGCCCTGGCCTCGGCCCGGGAACTCGCGCTGCTCTTCAATCGCTTAAATCAACTGCAGCTGACCGGGAACGGGAGTCGAGGCGATGGCAACGGCATCATGATGGCTCTTTTTGCCAGCAACATGGCCGAGGTCGCTCACAATCTGCTGACGCCGCGCGAAACTATCGGCATCCATATGATGGCCGCCCTTAGGATGAAGCAAAGCGCGCCCAAGTGGCTGCAACAACTGTTTGCCCGTTACTACATGAGCCGAGCGCGCCAGGAATGTGGTCGTACCCGGGCTGCAGAGCAGACGCAGGAGCTGCGCTGGGCCTTTAGCCCCTATGGGTATCGCTACTGCAGCACCCATGTCTTTAGCTACGATCTGAGCGACTCTGGCGAGCAGGATGGCTACTTCACGCGGCTGCGCAACCCCTGCGATCCCGCTGCTCACGTTATAAAGGTGAGTACGAAATACTGTCAAAAGAAAAGTGTTAAATGTAAATGTTTAACATAATCCTTCAGCAATATCGCGAGCATCTCCTGTTCAAGGCCATTCAATGTTTGGTGGGTGCCGGTCACAAGTCTGGCGGCGCCCTGCCCACAGCCGCCTCATCTGTCGGAGTCGGAGGAGGAGAATCGGAGCAATTGCAGCAACAGCAGCAGCAGCAGCAACACAGTGGCACCATCGTCAGCAACGTGCTCAAGTACACCTCGCTACTAAGAGACACGCTGTGGGCGGAGGAGGATGAGCGCGACACGAATGTGGTGTGGTGGGCCAACATCCTCGAGATTTCCGTGCACTGGCTCCTGGGGGAGGACACGCTGGCCGAGCAGCTTTACGACAATATCAAGCAGATGCCAGTACAACTGCAGCAGAGTAGCGAGCACGATCATCTGCCCAGGGCGCTGCATGCCATTCTCCGAGCTAAAATGATTCTACTAACGTAAATACCTAAAAAAAAAAGTAAAATTTCGACATTAAGAATAATTTTCAAATGCTTCTTGGCAGCAACAATGGCAACACACTGGACAAACGCCTTAAGAAATCGGTCAACGATTTGTGTGATGCGTCGAGTGTCCAGCTACAGGAATGCTTGACCGTTAACCGAATCACCAATACGCGAGGCATAAAGCTGGTAAGATGATGCGAGAGTGAGTTGAGTTGAGTGACGCCCACAAACGCCTCCGGAGATGACACGCAGGTGCATTGTAGTCGCATTGTCTGTCCCACGTATATCCTCCAGGCAATACAACTGCAGTGCAAGCTCTGTGCATTTCACAAGCAACAACGCTCTTTCCTTTTCTTCTTTGTTCTGGCAATCGGTATCCTATATATTTTGTTATCTCCAATAAAATCCCAATCCCGTTTTCAGCTGTTCCAATTGCTCACCTGCGAATGGCTGCTCGAAACACGGACTGCCCTGTGGGAACTTGAGAACATGAAAGACATGGACGACGATGATGGTTACCGACAAGTGCCCGAAGAAGTTCTCGAAAAGGTTCAAACTGATTTGAATTCATTGCGCAGCATTGTGGAAAATATACCGGTATGAAATGGTCTATTATATAAGATAATGTCTGATAATATTTATTACAGAACGCCCAATCGAGGATATATCTGTACGAGGCCTTCTGTCGCCTGATGGCTGGGGCATCGCCCTGTCCCACGCAACAACTGCTGGACCGAAGTCTGCGCTCACGCTACGCCCACTCGTCCATCTTCTGCGGCAGCAAGGATCGCAGGCACCAGAACTTCGAGGGCGGGGAGCGAGAGCGGGCAGCGGCCATGTACGTGGCCTGTAAATACCTGCCGCCCGCCCTACTTAGCTCGCCCGGCGAGCGTGCTGGCATGCTGGCCGAGGCGGCCAAGACGCTGGAGAAGGTGGGCGACAAGCGAAAGTTGAAGGAGTGCTACCAGCTGATGAAGTCGCTGGGCAGCGGCATTGGCAGCGTCAAGGCATAAGTAATATATAAGTGAACAAACAACTTTTTATTTCTCTTTCTTATCGAGTAAAAAGCTTCTCTCTTGTAGGCTTTTCGTTATTTAGTCTTTCCTTTGCGCCCGACCCTTTTATGTTTAGATAAAAACAAATAATATAATATGGAAATTCATATTTGTTTATACATTCACCAAGCAAGGTTAATCGTATTTATAACAATAAATATTTAAACACTAACTGGATGCGTGCATGCACTTAATTTGTTTAATTGCCTATAATCTGGAATTATTATTATAGAAGACAAAATGTGCGCGCATTTTACAAATAAATATATTATTTAGGGGGCTGTCAAGAAAGTGTGTGAAGCAGTAGGTCTTACAATCTCGAGGTGCAAAAACATTTGAACTATTTCTGTCTTACAAATAAGTATTAATTTGTGCTGAAATGGAATACTGTTTAATAGAGCCCAATTATTGGGGTACAGTGCTTAGTTTTCTGGGTAAGTTTAATCAGTAAAGAGCTCTGTTTCAACAACGCAATTATAAATTACTTTGGCTTCGGGGTATCATCATTATTTAAAAACAATAATCATTACTTCACTATTGACAGATGTTGCTAGTTTAGAAAAAAATAAATATTTTTTTAAAGTTGGTGTCTTCTCTTTTTATACCCTTGCAGGGTATTATAATTTTAGTCAGAAGTTTGCAACGCTGGGAAGGAGACATTTCCGACCCTATAAAGTATATATATTCTTGATCAGCATCAACAGCCGAGTCGATCTAGCCATGTCCGTCTGTCCGTTTTGACGCAAACTAGTTCCTTTACTTTTGAAGCTATCTGAATGATATATATGCTCTCATTACTATATATGTCGGAACGGGCCGGATCGGATGTTTATATCATATAGCTGCCATAGGAACAATCGGAAAATTATGAGGAAAAAAATTATAACTGCCAATTTTCAACATATTTTCATATAATTTGAGATATGGCAATTTGGTATTATTCTTGAATTTCGGTTTTAATTTGATCAAAATCGGACTACTATATCATTTAGCTGCCATAGGAATATATATATATCAATTAATTTATTTTGAAAGCTTTGTTGCTGGCAACATTTAGATGTTGCGCAACATTTTTCACTGTCAAAAAGTTTTGACCAACATTAATAGGAACACGCGAAAGCGAAAAGAAAATATACCAAATTTTAAATACTAACTGCAAAAGTATTTAAACTTGGGCTTGCCGAAGTTTGCTTCTTTTCTTGTTTGATTTTGATTCTTGTCCCACCTCTACGTAAGCCTAGCAATCTATATTGTTCTATACATTTACATATGTACATATGTATTTACCCTTAGCTCAGCAATATTTTTCGGACTCGCATGCCACTTGTATTTTATGGCATCCTGCGTTTGATTTTAAACTGGATTCGGTTAATTCACTGCCGCTTATCACTATGGACTCGCAAAGATGGTGTCTAAACGCAACTGATGGTCAAGATGTCTATGACTATGACAGAAAACGGAACGAATTTAAAAATAATGGTATTCCTCATAACGACGATTGGATACTTAGGCTGACAATTGCCATTGAAGAGTCCCATTGCGAGGTGAGTTTTTCAGTCGAAGATGGTGTCGCATCTAGAGTGGGTGTCCGGTTCACAGTGGGGGCAGGTGCTTAATTCATTGAATGAAACTCGCAGGTGGCTCTGATCTCTTAAGAGCTGTTGCATCTGAAAGTGGTGTATAGAGTTAGGTGCAAATGTAATAGCTTTATGTGTAATACCTTTTCCCGGCTACTATGCGGCTTGATAAAAACAAATGTAATCAGAAGTTCCTGCTCCCGTTTTGATACTATTTCCCTAACATTAGCCAGAAGGCCATTCACATCGATGTCAGACATCTGCCAGCGTTTCCCAAATTTCATATGCTTTAGCCTCAAACAGCTTGTTACGACGGCCAAGAGTTGGTCACTTGCGTCGACCGGTAGTTCTTCTATGCAATCCAGGGACAAACACTCCAGATCGGTTAAACGGCCCAGCACCGCCATGGATTGGGCTGTCCAGTTGTCGCAATCCAAAGCCCTCAGCTTGCGAAGAGCCAGAATCCGTGGCACCTGGTCTCCGCGAACCCGAACAGAGAATAGCTGCAACTTTAGCAGGCGGTCGGAGTAGCATTTGTCCAACGATATGTAAAAATCACTATTCACTTCCACGATCCAGCGGTTGATCAAGCGCAACGATTGAAGAGCCGGAAAATCCCCCAAATCGCTTAAGTTCTTATCAAAGTTCTCCAGTGTTAGATGCTCCAAGAGCGGAAGGCATTCGGCTAGCTGTGGCATCTGTTGAGATAGCCTGATCCTGGGTCCTGATCCAAAGTTCACCAGCAGTCTCTTAAGTTGCAGCTTGTTTTCGAAAATCTGCCGGAACGCAGACACGCTTAGATTGGGATCGAGTCCATCCACATCCAAGGTCTCCAGTTTGCCAAAGAGATGTAATTGTTCGACTAAAGGAGTTGTACGAAATCATCTGCAGTGTTTCCAGAAACATAACAATGCATACGTACGTACTCTGCGGAGCTCTGGCATCGATCAGAGTCAAGTCGGTCAGACTGGGTAGTTCCAGGAGCAGCTCCATGAGGCTGTCCCTGTCACCCTCAACTGGCGGCGTTTCTGTGTCCGTGTGCATGAATATGACTGCTACCTGGCACAGGTTGGGGCAATACCGGCGGATAACATCCAGGAATGGATATGTGGCGGCTTCATCCCAGCGCCCGTGCGGAATCTCGCATTTGACCACATCGGAGCCGCACAGTCCCAATAAGAATTCCCAGTCCGAGACAGTTTTCAGCATCCGCGCGTTGATTTTTCGGTGGCGCGTTCGCATCATGTCCGCCAGCACATCGCGGAACAGGGGATGGGCGCGGCCCAGATTGAGCTGATCCTCTAGTGCATTAAGATGTGAAAATATCTGCAGGTAGCAATCGTAGTTCAGGTGGAGTAGGCTGGGTCCTGTTACTGATTCCTGCGGCTTTCCGACCAGGAACGAGAAGGCACAACCAAGGCCCAGTTTGTCCATTATCCTGGGATTGGATCATTGAAGAATTTTGGAATTTCCGTAAACTTTATAAACAAACTATCGATAAATTATCAGCTGACCACCCACACCCCCAACAAAATTATCGGCACAGTGTCCCGTTATTCGACAATTCTTTTCAGAACTCATCGAAAACATATAAATTGTAATTCTTACAACACTATGCTTTTCAGCATGTCCCTGTATTATAATTATAGGCATTTAAGTTGTAAGCCAAAATTAATTGGTATTGGTAAAGTATTGTTAAATTTTAATTAACATTATGCACTATTTTACAATATTTCTTATAATGTATCCTTTATTTCAGACCTTCTTAGCGTTTCAGGACCACATTCCCGAATTCGCGCGATCCTTTTACCACGCCAGTATCTATTCAATTTGGCGTTCCCTGAGAAATAGGTTTATTTTTGTTTATACCGAGGAACTGCTGGAGGATAATGATGACTATTTCAGCGAATATATATTTCAAGGTGAGGAGTGAATATTCGGTCCTTTCAAAATTATACTATGAATTTCCTTGAAATCCAGATCAACCAAATGTCCTACTGGTCACCTCACAATTTCTGAACTCCAGCAGCTTTGAGATCAAGACGAACCGCTTCGTTGGTCAGCGAAATTTCCATCCATCACCGGGACCAGTAGAAGTTGATCTCCTTTATCGATTCGATGCTCTGGAAAAGGATATAACCCGGAATAATGATCTAAAGAAGATAATGTCTGAAAAACTCCGAAATCTTCAAGGACGGGAAATAGTCATTGGCGTTTTCGATTACAAACCCTTCATGTTGCTAGATTATGTATTTCTAAAATATATAACTTTCAATGATCCCATGAATAATATTATATTTATTCCATTTATCAGAATAAACAACCAAAGGTATATAATCGAGCTTCAGAAACGACAGAAGTATCCATTGATGGTACTGAGGTCCAGCTTATGCTTATTTTTTGTGAGCTGTATAACTGCACTATTCAGGTGGACACCTGTAAGTTTAAAAATGTTTTTGAGAGTGGGTTCTTCTTATAATACAATTAATTTTAATATTTATACTTTAAACTACAATATACCAGATCTTTAAGCATAATTTTTAAGCAAATCGATTCATAGTTTTGAATATTTCTATACATTTTCGTAGCTGAGTCAACCGACTGGGGAGATATCTATCCAAACGCCACGGGATACGGTCTAGTGGGAATGGTACTCGATAGAAGAAATGACTACGGCATAGGCGGCATGTATTTATGGTAATTCATTTCAAATTATATATTTATATATCTTATGAGATATTAATATAAACCAACAAACTTATTTATAACAAGGTACGAGGCCTATCAATACATGGACATGACCCATTTCTTGGGTCGGTCTGGAGTTACTTGCCTAGTGCCTGCGCCAAGTCGTCTGATCAGTTGGACCCTTCTGCTCCGTCCATTCCAGGCCGTTCTCTGGATGTGCGTGATGCTCTGTCTGTTGCTCGAGAGCGTGGCCTTGTGTATCACTCGCAAGTGGGAGTACTCCCCGGATTCCTCTCTGCCTCACACTTGGACAGGAAGCCTGCGATTCGGTTGCATCAGTACACTGAAACTTTTTGTGAACCAGAGCACCAGCTATGTGACCCACGCGTATGCCCTGCGGACCGTGCTAGTGGCCAGCTACATGATCGACATCATCCTAACGACCGTCTACAGTGGCGGATTAGCAGCTATCCTGACGCTGCCCACTCTGGAGGAGGCAGCAGACTCTCGACAGCGACTCTTTGACCATAAGCTCATCTGGACCGGAACTTCGCAGGCCTGGATAACCACCATTGACGAGCGATCGGCAGATGTAAGAAGAAAAATATTCTTAATTCAAGCATATCAAACATATATGTCTTCCCTGCAGCCAGTTCTTTTGGGCTTAATGGAGCACTACCGAGTTTTTGAAGCCGCTTTGATATCCGCCTTTTCGCACTCGGAGCAAATGGGATTTGTGGTAGAGCGCCTGCAATTTGGACACTTGGGCAACACAGAACTCATAGCCAACGATGCCTTGGGGCGCCTTAAGCTTATGGTGGACGACATTTATTTCGCCTTTACGGTGGCCTTTGTGCCGCGCCTGTGGCCCCATTTAAATGCCTACAACGACTTTATCCTGGCCTGGCACTCTTCCGGCATGGATAAGTTCTGGGAATGGAAGATAGCCGCTGATTATATGAACGCCCACCGTCAGAATCGCATTGTGGCCTCCCAGAAGCCCAACCTGGACATTGGTCCCGTCAAATTGGGCATCGACAACTTCATTGGCCTGATCTTGCTCTGGTGCTTCGGCATGATCTGCAGCCTTTTCACATTCGCCGGCGAATTGTGGCGTGGTCGTAACCTTATTTATTGATATTCAAGGATTTTTTATTTTGTAGCTTAAAGCTCATAAGATTGAGAATAAAAAAAGATTACGAATAAATTCAGAACATTCAAAGTTCTAATGAAATGCGATAACTAACTATTTAAGTGTAAAACCTGATCGGTGACGCGGGTAATCAAAGGATCCAACTCGTTGTCACCCAGCTCCTTACTCCACAGGTCGTACAATGTGTCAGTGGCCAGCTCGACCGAGTTTCTTTCGGCTGTGGTATTGAAGGTACGGAGCGTTAGGAAGACGACAGCGTCCTCTACTATGGGACTGTATGTATCGCAAATTGTGTGTAGGGCTCGGGCACCATTCGGGGCAATCTGTGGGTCACAAAGAATTTTAAAATAAATTTTATACAATTCCACATGGAAGGGACTCCTCACTTCATTAAGGTTTACGATCAGAAAGACCTTTCCGTCTTTCACCTTTGCCTTGAAACGCTCTATCGCCAGGCCGTAGTTGTCCAAGCCGGGTCCGAAATCTTCCTTGCTCATGTGAATCAGTTGACTGGGGCCACCTGTTGATATGCATTTCGTATTAATAACTTTTTTTTACATTGTGTAAAGCTAAACGATTACCATAACACTGCGACGCTTCAGAAGCAATTGCATCGATCAGTTTCTGGAGCTTCGGGTTCTGGTGCAGGAACAAAAACACGCTGGGACGGTCGTCCTTTTTATTTATTAATCCCTCGATGCCCTTCTGCAAGGCTAACCAAACTTTGTCTGGCTGTTTAGGCTGAACATTCCGTAGAGACTTGAAGGAACAAGACTTTAGTTCTGGTTCCTCCGGTGCGACTGCGAATGCAAAGAAACAGCCAACCAGAATGCCAGCAAAAGCAGCTAAATAAAGGAACTTATTGCTGCTTGGCAGTTGTTCAGGTCTGGAATACTGTGCGCATTCTGGCGTGTAACTCGGACCGAAAGGCGGCAGACTCTGCCTTCTAGATCGATCTCCGGGTGCAGTAGGAGTCCCGGGGGGCGTGGTCGGCGAAGTCTCGTCATCTTGTGTTTCCTGCTCACCAGATGAGGATGTTCCTTCTTCATAGCCGCCTTCCAACTCTGATATAAGTGTTCTATTGTCCACTTGATCCTCCTGCTCGGAAGGAGTCGTCGGTCTCTCTTCATGCAGTGGTCGCCTCTTTAATGCCTTCATATTTCGATCTAAACTTGAAATTTCCCAAAATAAAGCAAAAAAGTACCAGAAACGAAAGCCGGCAATAGGAATGGAAGTTTACTAGCATATGTATATCGATATATAGTTATCGAGAGTGGAAAAATGCAACAATGACAAGAACTTGACTGGTTCGTTAATTTTTCAGATTACAAACATTTCTTTATAGAATTATAATTACAAATATAATTCAATAAAATTAAAGAATTTATTAGACTCCTCCATATGTAGCTTGAATGTAGATTTTGAAGTGTGTAGAAAGCTCAATATCTACATCTTTATTCTTTTGGATCCGAGACCGTGGTATATAATAACATTTTTTAAATATGTAATAAGAATAACTTAAAAATGCTTAATGCGACTAATACATTTTAATCTGCCGTTGGCACAGTGTTCAGGGTGAGGCGTCGCAGCCGGCCCAGGACAAAGATCTCATCTATTGCCTTTTTGGCATAGAACTTCTGGTCCTCACTAAGTTTGCGATATTCTAGGGACCAAGTCTGGGCGTAAATGTTGGACTCCTCGCTTCCACTGATGTCAGGTGGCAGTGAAAACTCCGGAACGTCCTTCTGTTGGTGGTGCAGGTTTGGCAGTTGGACACGAGGTGGAACTCCGAACACACGGCCGCCAGTGTCGACCTCGGCAACTGGGGCAGGTACGTCCACGAGGGAAGGCTTTATTTCCATTTCTTCGGGTATCGACTGCTTATCCTCCAGCTCCTCATTAGCCGACTCCGAATCCATCTCGAGCCGCTCCGTCTTGGATTGCCCGCTTGTCTTGCACCCGTTAACCGACTGCTTGAGGTATTGCAGGTGGCACCTGTGCCGGCGCAGATTCGTCGTTGACTTGTGGACGAAGGACATGATGCTTTTGCAGCCGATGCAGTATAACACATTCTCCATAAAGCTACCGTCGTCCTTCTCAATTTTGCGATACACACGCCATACAGTGCTACGCGTACTTTTGTCGTTCATCGCCAGCTTGTAGACGCCGCTTTCTATTTTGTCGTGAACATCCTCAAATTTGAGCGCCATTCTGACAGTTGCTTTATTATTATTATTATTTATAATTATATTTGTTATTATTTTTTAGAGAATAACCTAGCGATGAGCCAAAAACATTCACCTGACTGTCCGATAGTTGCTAAGCGATGTTTGGAATCAGGTGGCAGCGCTGCCATCTGGCACATTGCGCCGGCAATTTACATTTAGCGTTTGTTTTTATTTTTAAAAAGAAATTTACTTGTTTTACTTGATGGCCACTTTGTGCTTGGACTTCCTGGGCTTTCAGGTGGGGTTCAAGCATTGGTTATATTTATATTGAATGTTGCTAGTTGAGATTTAACGTCGCTGAGTCTACTCCACGCAGGAGGCACTGAAGAAGATGCGAGATGTGGACGACAAAATTATATATGCCTTGAACGCCCTGCCCACCGATTCTTTCAAGGGTCAGGTCAACAGCGAGAGCACCTGCCGTGATCTATACGCCAAGCTCCAGCAGTCGCATCAGTCCCGGGTAAGTCCTACAAGTATTCATCAACCGCTCAAAATTAAATCCCTCCTTGCAGCAAGACAGCATTCGAAGTTGCATAACCTTATCGGCCACCAATCTGAAGCAGCTGCGGGAAACCCGGGAGGCCCACCCGGAAGATGTTGATACGGACAGCAAGTTCAAGGCGGAGCAGCGCAAGGTAGCCAGGGTCTGCAACACGCAATCCTTCGATTCAATATCTAGCAAATCTCTTTCATTCAATGCAGCTCCGTGTGCTCCAGGCCGAGCTCAATGTAGAGGATATCATCAAGGAGCGAACCTACAAGGCCTTCAACGAACGGTGCCGGTCCTACTTCCACGCCGGCCAGTAAGCACGTGCAATGAATGAGGGACTAGCTTTAAGTGGTTTTTATTAGAGTGGTAGACAACAAGGAACTGCCCAACCAGGAGGCATTTACTAGCACTTGGTTGTATTTACGCAATTTACAATGATTATATGAAGACTATACAGTTGTTTTATTCGTCGAGAGGCAGGTTGTAGCAGGAGTAGAGCGATCGGATGGGGACGCTTTTCATGGTTGCCAAGGCTCCCAGGACGAGCTGTGTAGCGTCCTTCAGGTCGTTGTACTCGTGCAGCAGCTCGATGGTTTCCTTTTTCTCTGAATCAGTAGAATCCTTCGGCTTTGTAGCCGTTTTACGCGATTTTCTTTTTTTGTCTTTCATTTTTAAATTGCTTCCATTAAATCGCTGCACATTAGATATCGTTATCGATAGACGCATCAGCTGGATGCATTCAGCTGCTCTCTATCTGGCAACCCTGTTCCTCAAAACGTGTAAAATTTCGCATTCTGTGTGCATGATAAAACACGAAAAGGATCCTCCTGCATAGGTAAATTGTGGTAAAACGGCGTGGTTGCCGCCTCGCAATGGTCCCGGAGTTGTGAAAACCAGGAGCGCATGAGTGCTAAACAAGTGAAGTCAGAAGAATTGCTGACCTAAGCCCACTCACACACATGCATCACTAACCAGCCGTGCGCACACCACGAAATGTGAAAGTGTTGTGATTGTGCATTTTGCCAGGAAAATGAAAATGAAATGGTTCATAACACGTAAACAAATATACATAAATATTTGGAAAGCAACGAATTATCGGGATTCAATCCAAGCGGCTGAGGATTAGTGTCAAGGCAAAAACAATGCTTGGTTTGGAATTTCTTCAAATTCAGTTTGGAATTAGATCTGAAAACACGTCTAAATAATTTATTGTGATCAATGCTAAAAGTATACTTTTACCCTTCGTAGAATTTAAATTGCCAAGACGACGATATGTCCACCACTCACAAGCAGCGCTATAAAAATGTCGCCCTGGACTCCACGGAGATGCGGCGGCGTCGCGAGGAAGTCGGCATTCAGCTGCGGAAGAACAAGCGCGAACAGCAGCTTTTCAAGCGTCGGAATGTGGTGCTGGAACCAGCCACATCCTCGACGTCAGTGGGAATGGAAAGCAGCAGCACAAGCTGCGAGCAGCAGGTGAGCACGATTCCCTCTTAGGTCACACGCACAATGGCGGCTGAAAACTTCCTTCTGAGCTCATAATTTCAAAGTAAATCAGTAGGCTTGAGATCAGCAGTAAGTTCAGTTTTCTGCTGCCAGCATCCTTGTGTGGCCTGGACGAGTCTTACATCCTCTTCTTTGTTGTAGACTGCAGACATGCACATGGTTGACAGCAGCACAGGGCCATCCCATTTTCCTGGGCAGAACGAGGCGGCGGCCGGAACGGGAGCACAGTTATCCGTGATCAGCGATGAGATGATTCAGATGTTGTACAGCGGGCGGGAAACTGACCAGCTAGAGGCCACGCAAAAGTTCCGCAAGCTGCTATCCCGCGACCCCAACCCGCCCATAGAGGAGGTCATCCAAAAGGGAATCGTACCGCAGTTCGTCACCTTTTTGCGAAACAGCGCCAACGCCACGCTGCAATTCGAAGCCGCCTGGACGCTGACGAACATTGCCTCGGGCACCTCGAACCAGACAAAGATCGTGATCGAGGCCGGTGCTGTACCAATATTCATTGAGCTACTGTCTAGTCCCCACGATGATGTCCAGGAGCAGGCCGTTTGGGCACTGGGAAACATAGCCGGCGACTCGCCCATGTGTCGGGACCATCTGCTGGGCTCCGGCATTCTAATGCCTCTCCTGCAGTAAGTAACTAAGTAGAACATAATTTGTTGGATGAGGACTATAGGTGTGTCCATTAATTTATCAACAGCGTGCTGAGTAACTCGGAACGGATAACAATGATACGGAATGCAGTGTGGACGCTCTCGAACCTGTGTCGCGGCAAGAATCCGCCCGCAGACTTTGCTAAAATCGTGCACGGCCTGCCCATACTGGCGCGCCTACTGGACTACACCGATGCGGAGGTGCTCAGCGACACATGCTGGGCCATTAGCTACTTGTCCGACGGACCCAATGATAAAATCCAGGCTGTTATTGACGCTGGCGTTTGCCGTCGACTCGTCGAGCTGCTACTGTAAGTATTTCGGCTTCTCGGTTATAGGTTTGTGCTTGATGATTATTCATTTATTCAGGCATCCGCAACAGAACGTGAGTACAGCTGCTCTGAGAGCTGTGGGCAACATTGTGACGGGCGATGATCAGCAGACCCAGGTGGTGCTGGGATTCAACGCTCTGCCCTGCATAAGCCACCTGCTGTGCTCGACGGCGGAGACCATCAAGAAGGAGTCCTGCTGGACCATCTCAAATATTGCCGCCGGCAATCGGGAGCAGATCCAAGCCATCATCAATGCCAACATCTTCCCCCAGCTGATGATTATCATGCAGACGGCTGAGTTTAAGACACGCAAAGAGGCCGCTTGGGCCATTACCAATGCCACCAGCAGCGGCACCTCCGAGCAGATACACTACTTGGTGCAGGTGGGCTGTGTGCCTCCAATGTGCGATTTCCTCACCACCGTCGACTCGGACATCGTTCAGGTGGCGCTGAACGCGCTCGAGAATATTTTAAAGGCCGGTGAAAAGTTCCACAAGCGACCGAACCCCTACGCCATGACCATCGAGGAGTGTGGAGGTAAGTGAAGGCGGTATTTCGATATGCAGCTCATGCAAGTAGAACTTACATTTCGCTTACTTCACTTTTAGGTCTGGACAAGATCGAGTATCTGCAGGCGCACGAAAACCGCGATATTTACCACAAATCCTTCTACATAATCGAACAGTACTTTGGCAACGAGGAGGAGGACAGCCGGGTGGCCCCCGTTGCGGGCGAGCAGCAGTTCGAGTTCGATCCGAACAACATGCCCAGCAGCGGCTTTAACTTTTAGCAACTGACCTACCGGAAACCATTACCATCCTAAAACAATCTAAACACAACAAGGACAACACGTCGACACAAATCGGATGCGACACCAGCTTGTTTGTTAGAATTTGAGAGGCAGAGGAACAGAAAAAAACAAAAAACATGAAACACCGGCAGGACAATGCCTGAGTGCAGTCACTACTAGCATTTAAGGAAAGTTGGTCATTCAGTGGTTGCGATTTTTTGTTTCATTTGTTTTTTACACATCAGTCGTCGCTCGGCGTATAAACTTTATTTCTTCGATTCTCTAAGTTTACGCTTCAAAAGTTGCAACACGGTCTAGGACCAGTCATTATGACCTTACTCGAGCATTTCTCCAGCTGGCGAGATCGCTGACACTTAGCTTATTTGCTACCTTAATGTACTACCTTAAAACTTTATATACAGCCTAGTGTATATGATGTCTTTGCTTTTCTTAGCTTGAGTTTGTAAATATTTTCGATTAAGCCCAATTATGTATGTACGTTGAGAGCCTTGTCTCGGTGTTGTTATTATACATTCATACAAACTAAACAAACGAACGAACCAAAAGGAACTTTACGATAGCGATAAAAAGAAACGTGAAAGATTTTCTTTTTAGTTGATTTTGTTATTCAAAATTTGTCTAAATTCTAAAGCATTGTCATTTAATTTAGTGGACTCACCTCAATAAAGAACAAAAACAGACCAGAACAATCCAAGATGTTGTTGATGGTTTTTCTTTACTAATTCCATTTGAAAAGTATTCAAATAATTTTATTCAAGTATTTCGCACTCCTACAGTATTACCCATTATAGCCTAGATTCCGGCATTGACTGCAATCTATCATCGACCTATCCTATCGCTTGACAAACTGCACCTTGTAGGGCTTTGGCGTTAAGGTGAGCCCGGGCAGTAGGACCATCGAGGGAGTCTCGCCTGCCGGTAGGACAATGCGGAAATGTTGCACGATTCGCACCAAGAATGAGAAGATGCACGCGCGGGCCAATGCATCGCCCAGGCAGCGGCGTCTTCCCATTCCAAAAGGCATGAAGTATTCATCCTTGAAGCATTTGCCAGCTGAATCGATAAAGCGCTCCGGACGGAACTCCAGCGGATCCCCCCAATGCTCCTTGTCCAGATGCACAGAACGCAGACCAATCAGAATGGTGGCATTTTTTGGGATGTCGTAGCGACCCAGTTTTGTGGGCCACAGAGCCCTTCGCGGCCCCGTGATCGGAGTTATGTGAAAGAATCGTTGCACCTCCATAATAAAGGCATCCATATAATCGACTGATTCCCGCTTGCTGAGATGGGGAAAGGCATCCGTTGCGGTGGCGGCGGCAACGCTTCCGATCACCTCGGCGTACAGTTTCTCCTGGACATCCGGTCGCATGGCAAGCACCATAAGAGCCAGATTGATCGTGTTGCTGGTGGTCTGGGAGCCAGCAATGAAGAAGTCGAGAATGGTCATCACCAGCTGCGTCTCGTTGAAGGTGCTGCTGGTCTCGCCGCTCGCACTCTTCTCCTGCATCTCTTGAAGGTAGGCGTAGATGAGGTCGCTGTCGACCGGTGTCGGATCCTTGGCCAGCTGCCGCCGATGCTCTTCGATGGTGTCCATGAAGAAACCGTAGAGCTCCGTGTTCAACTGGCGGATGAGGTTGTAGCCCGTGCGATCCGGGGCCAAGTGGCGCAGCCAGGGGAACTGGGCCAGCAGGCCGCCGCATATATCGAAAAGTTTGGAGCGTCGGTTCATCAGATCGAGCAGCCGGCTCAGTGTGCTGTCGTCTTCGCTGGCGATCCTTTTGCCGGCAATTAGGCACCACAGTACGTTCAGAACGCTCTGGGCCAGCCAGGTGACCGGCTCGATCGGCTGTTCATCCGTACGCTCCAGCTGGCCCAGCAGCTGCTCTGCCTCAACCTCGATATGCTGCTCCATTTGGCTGCGACCATAGCCCACATGACGCATCTGCTTCATGGCAAAGTGACGGTGCTCGTACCACAACTGTCCGTCCGTGCACGTGATCCCTTTGCGGGTGCCCATTGTGCGCAGGCGCAGGAAGAAGTTATCCGGCCGTCCCTCAAACACCTCCTGAAGTTGCACCTCCTTTACCATCTCGTGTCCCAGAGCCACCACCACATACTCCCTGCCTAATTTCAAGCCCAACAGGTCGCTTTTATAGTCCTTAGCCCATCGCTCGAATAGGATGTGCTGACCGCCCAGGGCGCGGGCCTCCTTACGGAACTGGAGGATAAAGGGAACGATAATGTAATTAATTTCTATTAACAAATTTTATGAGATTAATGTTAACTATAATCCAATTAATATAAAGCTTTATTTGCAGTTTATGGAATTATCTTCACTCTTACCTGCAAGGTATTTCCTAGCCATGGCACAAAACGAGGTCCTGAAAATCGAATTCGTGGTAATTTAAAGAACTTTTAATAACAAAATGAAAGATAAAGAATATTTTTTCTCCAGGACCTAAATTATTAAATTAAAATATAAATGGTATTCTTTGGGATTGTAACTTTGATTTATCCACTTATCAATCACAACTTAGTTGATAATTCGATTCCGCTTGGCCCTAAAACCACGAAAACCTACTAAATTAATTTGTTGCTATATCAGATAGTAACATCTAATCCTAATCTTATCGACACTACTGAAATCAGTTTGCTGCCTGTTAAGCAATCAATTCGAAAGTGAAAACTGTGTGGTGAAATCTATGATTTAACAATTAAAGTGGCATGCACTTGATTTTTGAGTGATATCTTAGAAAGAAATCATCCTTCATTGCTGGAAGTATCTTTATCCCCTTCAGAAAATGCAACCTTAAAATCTTTCAATTGTCCTAACAAGCAAAGAGTCCATATTATCAAATTTTATAGTTGAATTTATAGAATTTATAATATTATGCAAACCTATTCCTTATGCAAACCTATTCCTTATGCATAACAACATCTGGCATAACAAGCAGCAGAATTGTAATAAATCAGCTCCGACCCTTGTGAGACACTACCTGAGGAGGACCAGTTAGGCAAGGTGTCAGAGATGTGATAATTTTATCAATTAGATTTATTTGTGCCAAGCGAGGCGTGTGTCTCAGGTTGGTTGCGTGCCATATGTGATCCATAGCCATTAAAATTTGCTAATGAGCTGAGCGAATTGGACGTGGGGCAGGTCTGTCTGTATGCATATGTATATCGGTCTCAGTAAAATATGTATAAATTTGTAGTGTCAGTTAATCAGTTAATTTTATCCTAAAAAATTCTTAGAATATTGTGGCTAAGTAATTCCTAGAATCCTAGGGGGTTCTCACATTTAAAGCTGTGTTTGTTTAGCTTCAAGAACTTACCTGGGGGGAAATTCTTAGGACGTCGCAGTGAGCTGATGAGTGAATAAATCACGAATCCAACGAGAATGGCACACAGAAATATGAGGGCACTCATTTTGAATGTCGCCGAAAACGACAACGCAACCGTAACCCGAAGCGCGAGCCTTTTGTCCAATTAGTTTGATAATTTAATAGGGACTCCCGACTCGACCCACAATCGCAGAACGTCCGTACGCCACGCCAGCTCTATGGCAACTAATGAACGAGAGAGCGTCGCGACAGACCCAGCCAAACCCACGCGCCTGGTCGGTCGGCCTGCCGTCTTTTCATGTGGGTCTATTGATAGTGCAGGCAAAAATAAAAATAAAATAAGGCGAAAAAGCCCGACTCAGTTGATGTTGATAAACCCAACAACACATGTACACAAGTAGTTTTATATGCCCGAAGAAATTCGAGCAGCGATCACGTCCGAAACGTGCTTGGCTCTAATAACTCATTTGGTTGTTTATAATTTCTGATTCTGACCACCGCAGAATCGTCGTTCTCTTCTGGCAGGGAGAGAGAGAGAGAGGGCAATGTTGAAAACTGGATTGGTGATTGTTCCCACGATCGTAGGCCTAATCAAAGTTCAAAGAATACTTCTAAGAGTTGTCTGTTATTTTAATTAAATTGTTCTGGTATAAAATAGATGAGAGAAGCTTATCGTAAAATATAATGTTTGTACACACAGAAGAAATGGAATTTGAAACGACGGCGCCTGCGACATTATTCCTTATATGATCTTTGGAGTCGTTCCTGCCGGGGGGGAACTTTTCCTTCTCCCTTTATAGAAACACCGAATTTTTGGCAATTATGTAATCAATCTCATTCGTCCACGGATTTTTGAAGGCCCGCCACTCGCTCTGCAACTGAATGTAGCTGTTGTCCTTGCACCGAAAGCGATAGACCTGTGTGGTGACCTTCTCCGGCACCTGCATCACCATCTTGTGTGACTCCATCAGGGCAGATATGTCTTCGTTGTGGAAGTACTCGTAGAAGCTAGTGCCCAGAATCTCCTGCGGCAGGAAGCCGATCACGAGGGTGGCCCTGTTTTGATTAATTAAATATGTATAAATACTTTACTATTCTCGCTAGGGTGCATGAGACCCATACCGTTGGTCAATGAACAGGAACTTGCCCTCTCCAGAGTGTCGCGAGATGAAGAGCACATGCCGTATATTCGGGTGATGGTCCAGCGAGGCGGGCACATTGGAGTTGAGGAGGTTGGGCGGGATGCGACCGATGGCCACCAGGCAGGATAGGTTCGTCGTCTGCTCGTCACTGTCGCCGTCCTGGTCCTCATCCTTAATGGGCGTCCACGATTTGAGGTAGCCAGTGCACTGAATCACCCGGTACTTGTGGCCCGTGCTCAGCTTTGATTTGCGCTTCGTGGAGCTGCGTGAGCTGGAGGACGTGTCCGACTCCTCCTTGATCTGGTTGTTGTTGGCGGCACGCAGCTTCATGCGGCAGAAGAAGGAGCGCCTGGCACCGGGACACAACCGACACAGGCTCTGCGGGACATCCGTTTTAACGGGCAACATAGCTGAAAAAAAGGTAAGTCATTTATAATCTCACTTGAGCTTACCACTCGCTGAACTCTTACTTTTTGCGTCGATTAGGCGCTCCCTGGGACACTGTTCCAGCGAGGAGAGCTGCTCCTTTACTTTGCCAATATCCTTCGGATGCAGAATGTCAAACCAACTCTGACCCAGAAGATCCGCCTGTGTGCAGTTTAGCACACTGGACACCGAATCGGAGACGTACAATATGCGTCCTCGGTCACAACCCACAACGAACAGAAATCCCTCCGAGGCCTGGAGGATGATCATTTTCAGCTCCTGATCGGAAAGAAAGCTGGGCCGGTAGTCGGAGCCGTTGAAGGGATGCAAGCTGCCGCTGCCACGGATTCCACGTAAATGCTGCACGGCCATTCGGAGTACAGTGAGCTTGTCCAGCTTCCGTTGCATCGCAAAGCACATGGGGATCATAGAGGAGAGCTCGTTGATGTATGTGTTCATCTTGTCCCGCCGCCGCTTCTCGATCTCGCTGTGATTCTGCCTGTAACAAATGAATTTCATTATTTATTATTTATGAAGATTCATAGTTAAAATCGGCGCCTTTTCTTACTTGCGATTTTCATCTGAAGTCCGCGCCGATTTCTCCTCGTCGAATGTTTCATCTTCGATCTCTTCTAGATTTTCACTGAAACGTATGAAAAAAGGAAAGGTAAAAAAACAACCCCAGTTGTTTGTGTGCGTCTGCCGATGTAACGGCAATTGTCAACTGTTGCTGGCTTTTCCGTTTACAACCACCTGGCGGCGCACACATTCAAACGACTTGGCGGTGAGCCTGTGTGCGCGTGTGCATGTGTTTGCAAATTTGTGTTTTAGCTTAACGCACACACAAACGCAGACACACACAGCTTTATGTAATTTGCACTGCACTTTGAATAATATAACTTACCCAAACTCTTGCATTTCCATCGTTAATCAATAACGGAGCTAGTTGTCAATTCGGTTGTAGCTGCTGATGACAATTTGTTGTGTTTACCAACAATAACGGCGCTGGCGCCGCACTAGTAACATCCCAATAACAAACGGAAGGGTTTGCAGTTTTACAGTTTAATGCAAGCTTTTCCTGCATCTTCAAGCTTGAAAGCTCCAGTACGACCGCTGTAAGACCTTTCATACATACCGTTCCTTAGGAAAAAGTGTGACCAGTCAGCATTCATTTTGCAAAGGCGCGCATTGATAACGGTAGAGTAATAATTCAAAGTGTCGAAGGCCTCCGCAGCCAAAGTTTGATAATTTACAATTAGATGTAGCATTTTATGCTTACATTTTTTGTTAACTAAATAAAGAAATATATTGAGGAAGAGTCGCACACCGACAGCTTATAAGTTATTTATTTTACACAAAAGAATACACGAATATAAATAAATTGTGAATAAAATAATAAACTTTCTCAATTAAAACTGATTTCACTTTATAACTAAATGTAAGCACTGCGCGTATAAACGTGCTTATAAGCTCAACTGTCCGCAGCGCCAGAGCCTAATGAAAACCCAATCAAATTAGATTTTATGAACTTTATTTTAAATTGTTTTTCCTACACTTGATATTTACACAAAATCCTTGTTGCCTTATTGCTAGATAACACACTTAAAGTCAAACAAACAACACTAATATAATAAATACATAAACTATTTTCTAAATGTGATACATTTTGTCCAAGCATATGGTTATTACTTGCATGTAGCGGTCCCAAAGACAGCGAGTTTCTTGGTCCCTAAAACGTAATTGTATTCATTAAAGAAATAAAACAAGTATTGCTATGATCTCACCTAGATATTTCCAGATCTAGCACGCTCTGCGTTATGGAGGCCAAAAACTTGTTCACCTGCTCACGATTCCAGCCATTCTGACGCCAAGGATCAATTAGTTTCTCGCAAAGATCCACGAAGAGATCGCGAAGTTCACGATTGCGGTGCAAATTACAGGCAATTGTGATTAAAGCGCGCCAGTACGAGCTACGAAAAACAGAAATTAGAACTAGAAGATGATAAGTAAGGCGCAAATCCGTACCGAAAGTTGCCATCCAGCTCATGAAAGGCGCGTTCCAGGAGTACAGGTTTTAGGCGCAGGCAGACAAGACTAAGGATAATATTATCAATTATATATTTGCATATGGTTGTATGTTATCTCTGTTCTTACTGCTTTATTTCCTTTTCCTTGTCGAGCAGACAGCGCAGTTCACGCAAGTCCAAAAGGAACTCCTTGTCCATTTCAGTGTCATAGTATTCGGGGCCCGTGTGCTGCAAGAAATAAATTAGTTCACCTAACAGAGCGCGACTTGGCAACGAGTGTGGCTTGCCTGATAGGTGTACGTCCAGTAGATCATGATGGCATGAGAGCAGGTCAACAGGTCACTGAAACTCAGATACTGAAGCTTTTTCTTCGTGGTTTCAAAGCGCAGACAGGCCAGGAAGACAATGCAGGCGTACTTTCTGGAATAATTTATTTTTAAGGTAAGGAAAGAACTCTTCATCGAAAATGTCTCTTACTTGGCCAGGTCGTTCGAAATTATGAAATGCTGCTTTATGTTGTTGGTCAGAGTGCCAGGCATTTCTTCCACGGACTTAAATATGCGCTTTACGTTGTCAAACTGCCGGCTAAAGAAAAATTAATTACATCAATTACAACACATAAATCCTGGGCAATCCTTACCGAACAGACTTCAGCTTGACGCACGTCTTTTCCGCGACTTCGTCCAGGTCCTTGCGGTAGCGGGAGGACAGCTTCTTGCCGAGAATCTCGCGTGCCACAACATCGTCGATCGAGTAGTACTTTTCGGTGATGAGATCTCGGACATGTGGCTCAAGCTGGAAGCAGGACTGCTCCATGAGTTTGGTGGGTGCATTGAGGTAAAGCTCAATCAGGGAGTAGGTGCGGTAGTGGTCCAGCACATCGGAAGCTATCAGATCGCTGGGAGCACCCATTGAGTGGCCAAATCCCTTCTGCTTCAGATAGGAAACCGCCTCGCTCGCTGCAACGGTACACAAATAAAATATAAGCCCAGAGCTTGACACGGAGAGTTTAACGTACAGGAGAAGCCTTCGATCCATAGCTGGTATATCTCGGGATCCACAAGCGTGTAGTTACTTATGAAGACATCCACATCGGCCTAAAATAAACACTTTTTAGCAAAAATTTAGGAAATATGTTTGCTTTGTTACCATTTTACAGCAATAGTAGGACCGTATTACGGCAATGAACACTTATCGATGATAGAGATGGCATATCGGTATGAATATAATTTGTTGCTTATATCGATAGAGCCCATGGCAAGCGATATCTGCAGTGCGCATGACAACTCTAATTATCATGAGGAAGAAGAGGAGGATATCAACTTTTAGAGACGAAATTTAGTAAAGTTTAAAGCTTAAGAAATGTAAATCACGATGAACCCAAACACTGTAAATAATGCAATGCAACGTATACGCATTCAGCGCGCAGTTCGCATGTGAGTGGTGAGCGCGGGAAAACGCGGATCGCGGCCGCAGCAGCAACAACAACACCGACCGTCTCAGACATATCCAATTGCAAGTTGCAATTTCGATGAACACAACTCAACAATAATAATATTTGGCACAAGAATAAGCTAAGTGAAAGTGAACCACCAAGTGGGCGCCTGGCGCAAAAATAATATGGAACAGGTCGACTCTTCTACCGAGCTGCACCTGAATAGGAAAGATCTGGCCGCGCTGGCCGACGAAGTTGTGAAAGAAGAGGTGATATTGGAGAGTCCGGGCCATCACCATCATCATCATCAGCATCAGCACCATCATCAGGTAAAAGGAGCAACAAACTGGGCGCCAGGCTATTTTGGCGGGTGGCGAGGCGAGCGCGGTTCCCAGAGTTCGTTCCTGGTTCCTGGTTCTCTGAGTCCTCGAACTCCGAATCCGAATCGAAACTGGCTCTGCTCCGCTTCGCTCTGCGCAGTTGTGGAAAGTGCGGTTGGTTGTGTGCGAGTGTCTGTGTGTGTTTCTGTGCGAGTGGGTGGTTGGGCGGCTGGGGGTGGCAGCGGGCGGCGCAACACAAAATGCGCGCGGTGCTTGCGCCCTACGAGCTGCCAGCTATGAGCTCCATGCGACCCACTGGGCCATCGCCATCCCAACCCCCAAAAAGCACCAGCCCGCCCGCCTTTCACCTCCACCTCCACCCAACCCAGCGCGCTTGTGGCGCAAATTGTTGTGTATACCGATTTTCATTTTTCCCATGCTGTGTTGTTTACTTACATTCGAATTTTCCTCTTTGATTCCTGGCCGAAAATCGCTCTGCATCGCATCGTCCGTCGACGAATCGAAACGAAAACACAACCACAATTACGAATTCGGCCGCTGGATAACCATCCACATGCATGTGACGAACGTGGGAATATGTGCGCTATGGTAATGCAGTTGGACTCCAAGGTTCGCATGGTCACATCCTCCTCAAACGACAACAGCGGCAGCGGCGGCGCCAGTGGCGGAGCGAGCGGACCGGGCGGTCAGAGCGGCGGCGGCGGCAGCAGTGTGGTATCCGTGCCTGTGTCCCTGCCCATTGGATCGATGCTAACCGGCACCACCTTTAATGTGATCACGCCCGACCAGCTGCCCCACTTCAAGCCGATGCTGTGCGTCGACAACAATGGCTACCTGTCCGGCAGCACGGTCAGCATGGGCAACGACCTCAAGACGATCGTCATCCAGCAGCAGCAGCAACAAACGCAGCCGGGCGGCGGCGGTGCTGGCGGCGGAGGCGGGGGCGGCGGCGCCAACAGTGCGGGCACCAACACGACCGCCACCAATACGATTGGACTGAACCACGACGGCTCCGGGAGCAATAACAGCCACGACAGCCTGGCCACCTTGGAGCACACCGGCGCCGGAGGAGCGGGCACTGGCGGCGGCGGCGGCGGCGGCACAGGCGGTGGGTCCACCGGTTGGTCGGAGAACCCGTCCACCCAGCACATGGAGGTCTTCCAGATCCGCTGCAAAACCACCTGCGCCGAGCTATACCGCAGCAAGCTGGGATCGGGCGGGCGCGGCCGCTGCGTCAAGTACAAGGATAAGTGGCACACGCCCAGCGAGTTCGAGCACGTGTGCGGCCGGGGTTCCAGCAAGGACTGGAAGCGCTCCATCAAATACGGCGGCAAGTCGCTGCAGTCCCTCATCGACGAGGGCACGCTCACGCCGCACGCGACCAACTGCAGCTGCACGGTCTGCTGTGACGACGAAGCAGGTGAGTCAGGTGAGAAGACAACAAACATTTACTTACTATACATAGACCCCGTCGTGGCGGATCTGTCCAAGCGGATGGGCAGATTCGTTACCGGGCGTCACATGGTTAACAAGGGACTCGGGCACAACCTGAGGTTAAACTGAAATCAATGTAAGGATAAGCTGGGCTTTCCCATGCCCTCCTTTGCTCTTCTCCAGTTATGCCGAGTCCCTTGTGCCATCACCTCAATCCCCCCACAGACAAACAATCCATATTAATTCCCCCAACAACTCGATCCCGTTTAGCATCCGGCCCAGTGCGTCTCTTTACGCCGTACAAGCGGCGGAAGCGAAACCAAACTGATCTCGACATGGAGCCGGGACCCAAACGCAAGCGCAATGCCCATCATAGCAACAACAATAATAGTAATACCAATAACAACAACACGAGCGGCGGCGGGAGTTCGGCGAACAATTGTGTGGACGTGACCGCCGCCGTGGCCGCAGCAACGGCCAATGTGGTGGACGAGAACAACATGTTCCTGGCGGAGGAGAATATAACGTCCAAGGATGAGCCGTGGGCGGCGTTAAATGACAGCCTAGACACCTCCACCGAGCTAGTTGACCAGTCGCAAATGGGCAATGCCTACGAGCGGGAAACATTTGTGGTCAACATAAACGATGGCTCCTCCATCGCCGTCCTGGACACCAGTCAGTCGATAAAGAATATCGAGCACGTCTACTGCACCATGGTGAAGGCAACCAATGATTTCAAGCGCCTGCTGAACGACATGAAACAGTCCTACGAGCGGCGCATTGAGGTCCTGCAAAAGGAGCGCGACGCGGCAGTGAGTGCAATGCGTGTCCAAGTCCATGCGGACATTGACGATCCCAATATATCTGGTTCCCTGCATGGCAATGAGATCATATCGGCCAAGAAGGTGAGTTTTATCGTAAATAGGAATGTGATATAATTTAAATCTTTGAAATATAGCTTTCACTTGGCATTTTCTGTAACATGTTATTAATTTTTCATCATTTTTCCCTCCAAAATAGTGCGCCAACTGTAATCGTGAGGCACTGGCCGAGTGCTCACTGTGCCGAAAGACGCCGTACTGTTCAGAGTTCTGCCAGCGCAAGGATTGGAACGCTCACCAGGTGGAATGCACAAGAAATCCACAGACGACAACGCAACAGGTCATGCTGTTGATCGATGATCAGTCCTAAGCAACATAACGAAATGTACATACAAATTTTACTACTAATTAATACGATACAAAGTTCCCCTGGCCCCATCCCCCCAGCCCAACTACTGAATGGTCCAGAGGCCATGCCCACTCCCCCTCGCCCCTGCTTTCCTCGAGAGATCGATCCCCTTGAGCAAGTTGTCGGCATCCTCTTAGACTTATGTCCTATATTAATGTAATTCTTAACGTACATATAACTATATAAATATATATATATACATTTTACTATTGAACGTAGGGCGACCCAGCAAAAAGAAGAAGAAAAAAAACAAAAACAAAAATAAAAGTAATTAAAAAAAAAGAGTAAAAGGTAGCAAGCGAAAATCAAAGCAAGTGCAAAGGCGTAGAGAATTAATTAAGCTACAATTTGAAAGTAACAAACAAGAACCTAAACAGATTACATGTAATTCAATTAAAATTTAATTAAATTAATAATAGTTGCAAAGCGCGCATAGCATAACTAACAAGAGACCCCCCGACCTATCTATCCCATGCCCCATACACACCACACACCATAAATACACCAACTCATCCACAGTGAAGGAATATGGAAGGGAAGATAAAATCGTAGCGAAGATAACACACGAATTCTGAAATTACCATACATATTCGTCTATGTAAACACCTTTCATTAGATCTAAGCGCATAGTTAAACTTTTAACATTTTACCATTATAATTTTATGGATACTACTGCCCCATTACAAGCATCCAATAATAAAGATTTCAAACGAGAAAACCACAACAGAGCTAAATCTGAACGTAAGCAGAGATTTCCGTATTCCGATTCTATCCGCAGCATAGTCATCGATAGCGATCGATGACAACAATTCGCAAAACTACTGTGTATTAAGCTAGCTGTGTGTGTAATTGTGTCCCGTAGGGTTTTTCCTGTTCTCTTCTCCTCTCCTCCCTTCTTCCATTTGTAAGATTTTGCCTCCCCCAGCTAATAGTCTGTAGTCTCCATATGCTAAATACATTCATATATGTAGTATATATATATAACGAACGATATCTTTAAACAACTAGCTATATATTCCGATTCAAGAACACCCCCACACACGTACATACACCGAGAGAAACGGCAATAGCTAAAGGCTACAAACATACACAGTTGCACAGCTTCTTTGGTTAAAGTTTCGGTACTAAACCGATTTGAAATCTTCATTTTCCTCTGTGTGTGTGTAATGGTTTCGGATAATACAACAAAATAAATCCAGACAACAGCTACACTGCAAACAAATTCATTACCGAAACACAAATCAAAACACGAGCGCAAGGTGCAGATAGCGAGATATCGGTGGGAGAAGTGCGGATAAAAAGATTAAGAAAATATATACATAAATTTAAATGTACAAAGCCTAACTTTTTGTCGTGTCTTCCTTTCATGGCTTCTAATTTTGGACTATTATTATTTTTATTTTCTTCGGAATCGTCTGGTTTTTTGGGGTTGAAAACCGAGACAATGTGTCCATATGAGTGTGACCTCTCTAAGGATCGCCTAAGAAAAGATCATGTGTGTTGGAAGACGGAATTGAGAATCATTGGCTTCTGTCAGGTGGTTCTTTATATGGGCAATTCTCTGATGTCGCACGCGACATTTGTACGCATTCAAACTAAAAAAAAACATGCACCAAGACTTAATTTTAATTTTTAAAAATTTGAAACCTATAGCTCTTGGTTAGCACTATAATTAGTGTTAAGGTAAATTTCGGACAATTGTTCGTTTTCAAGATAATTACAAAATTGTAAGATATTCGCACGCGAAACAGACAGAAATCACTTTTTCGCAAACCAGTTCAAGCACTGATTTCAGCGAAACTTGAAGAAAGATTTTAATGCAATTAATTTTAATATATTATATATTAATTCATCTTAATAATGTATTTCAGTTGACTTCAAAATATTAAGTAGTTTTTTTTATAATTGAATATTAATCCCTATCGCACGGGACATTTTCTTCCGGAGAAGTATAAATGTGGTCTCTTTTTATTCTTTGGTCTATCCCAGTAATGATAGAAAGCAAAAATCCAAGCATAGTTTCTCTGCTTTGGAGATTTTTATGGTGCTTTTAATCAAAATGATGAAAAATTACAAGTTGCTCGAGTTTGCATTCGAATATTTCGAAATTTGTTTTAGAATATGATAAAGGCT
>JAEIHY010019973.1:0-18225 GCA_018904565.1 Drosophila tsacasi
AACTTATAGCTCTTGGTTAGCACTATAATTGGTGTTAAGGTCGATTTTGGACAATTGTTCTTTTTCAAGGTAATTAAAAAAATGGAAGATGTTCGCACGCCACACAGACAGAAGTAACTTTTTCGCAAACCAGTTCAAGCACTGATTTCAGCGAAATTTTATGAAAGATTTTAATGCAATTAATTTGAATGTGTTATATATCAACTCATATTAATAATGTATTTGAGTGGACTTAAAAATATGAAGTAGTTATTTTTTTAATTTAATTTTTATCACTGTCGTACTTTTCGTGATGTTTTTTTTCTGTTCCTTTGCTTTGGTGATTTTTATCAAAACACAACATGATCTTTTTTATGGTGTTTTTAATCAAAATGATGAAAAATCGCGAGCTGCGCGAGTTTGCATTCGAATATTTAGAAAATTGTTTAAGAACATGATCCATTGGAACATTTCTTAATGTTACTATGTTAAAAATATTAATTTTAGAGCATATTTTGTGGTTTTTGCCGCGGTTGTACTTTCCAGAGAATAGCCAATATATAAAGAACCCTTTAAATCAATCTAACATAGTTTAACCAAAATAGTTGTATTTTTCTTTAGCTTTCACATAAAAATATTAACATGCCCCGAGTCAAAACTATATACCAACAACTATAAATAGAACGGTAATAATTTTCATGTTTATCGGCTAAAGCATACGATTTCCAGCAAAGAGTACCTATAATTTATTTTTTTTCTACGAATTTTGATTGTTCTTAAAAACTAACGTGGTAGATTAGGGTCTAGTTGGTTAATTAAATAGACTTCCAAATATTATATATTATATAAAGGTAAGGCCGGCGAAGAGTCGCCGCAGCAGAGAGGAATGTTCACATAGTGACAGAGCCGTCGAATATACCGATTCAGCACTATCCAGGCCCATTGAACTCAAGAGCGGTCATATAACCAGGCAATTGAGGAATGGCTTGGGCCTTGCATTTGTATAAAAATATTGCTGCAAAGTGCTAGAATGTGTTTGTAAACATACTACTATTAAATATTTACCTTAAAAATTAAATTTCCAAACATAAAATTGAAATAGCCATTACGTTTACACCCAAGCTGTCCGAATATTAATGTTCCTAGGAATACGAACCATGCTATCCCAGCTAGAACATGATACCCCAATTAAAAAAAAACAAGAAGTTATGTTTTAATTTTTATTGTATACGGCGGTTCACAATCAAATTTATTCATTGTGTTCTACACACACTGGTAGTTTGCGCTGAAATTCTTTTAGCCAGAGATGCAGATCTTATGGACCAAATCAGTTGGAAGCGCGCCCCCGAGCGACCCAGACAACGGGGGGACAACAAAGGTTGGGCCGCATCCGGAGCACACATGGAGGACCGAGGATCGACCCCGATCGGGAAGAGAATGAATAGAACCGCTTACATGGGACAAATTTTGGTTGTTTCGCTTCACTTTCTCCACAGTCAGTCGAATTGCATATTTCAGCAGAAACAAGAATCGAAAAGTACTTAGTTAAATGCTATATGTAGGTAGAGTTACAACTTAATGGAACTAGGTGCTGCACCCAGCTACTGTGCGATGGTCGACGGCAGGTTGAGCAGCGTGCTCTGTCCACTGGGCAAGTAGGCAACGCCGCGGGACCTCGATAGCTGGTAGGCAATATCCTCGGCGGCCTCGATACGACGCAGCTCCACCAGACCATCGCCGGCCTCGCCGAATGACTTGGCCAACAGATCGGCGGCAGCGGCATCGCCCTCCGCCGAAATGATGGACGCCAGCTTCTGCTGCTCGGCCTTCTCCACGACGAAGCGAGCCTTCTCTGCCTCCTGCTGGGCCACCTGCTTCATCTCCACAGCCTGCGTGAACTCCCGTCCAAAGGTCAAGTGTGTGAGCGAGATATCGTCCAGAATGAAGCCGAACTGCTTGGCGCGCACAGTTAGTTCCTGGGAAACGCGCTGGGACACCATCTGTGGAGTGGAGAATGACAAAGTTGAAGTTAATATGAGCCCGAATGCCATCGCATCTGCTGTACTGGTCCTCACCTCACGCTGAGTAATCAGCTCGCCGGCATCGAACTGGGCAACCACAGCCTTCAGCACCTCGGGCGCGATAGAGGGCAACACACGTTCGTCGTAATCCTGGCCCAAAATAGTGTAGATCTTGGGCAGCTGGTCGGGAATGGGTCGGTACAGGATGCGCAGCGTAATGTTCACATTCTGCAGATCCTTGCTGCCGGTAATGACCGGCACATTGCGGGGCTGGGAGCGAATGTCGAAGATGATGGGCCGCTGCACCCAGGGAATGAAGAAGTGTGTGCCCTCGCCGACCACATTCTCCTTGATGCCGCTGAAGCGATCGAAGATCACCGCCCGGTGGCCGCCTTCCACATTATATAACGCAGAATTCACAACGCCTCCGAGCACCGCCACGCCAAGACCCAGCTGGCCGATGCGATTGAAGAACTGAGCAGCCATTGTGTCTGTGGTGAAGAATAAACAAATGCAATTAATCAGTTGGTGTCTTAAATTGACTTTTACACATAAATAAAAAGCCGACTGGATTAAGCAATTTCGTCAGATTTTTAGGTTAGAACGTCATTGCTGAGAGACAACGTGATGTTTACATGATTTTCGGCCTGATTGAATGGGGTTTCCTGTGAAACGCAATCTGCGCGCTTAAACACTTACTAATTAAAGCTCTTTGAGTTGAATTAAATCAGAATATTGTGTAATTTTCCCCTTGGAATCGAACAAAACACGAAATTCAACCGCACGGCAGACCGATAATTCGATAGTTGTACTAAGCAGAGTAGAGTTGTCAGGTACAATACGTTATCAGGGTATCGATAGTTATAACTAGATTTTTTTAATATAATCTTATTAATATGTAATTTGTATTCCTGTTGAACATGCAGTAAATTTGTGTAATTGTCTATAAATTAAATAAAAGCACTCCATAAATCAAATCCGAGAGATGAAATCATAACGTTAAATAATGACGTACTACAGCTTGATGTTATCGATAGTACATATGGCGGTTATTTCAAAAATATTATAGATTTGGATCATTTTAGGATTATCAAGTTATTTAATATTAAAAACCTTTACATCTTTAGTGGTAATTGCTTTTTAATTTGTACAGAATTCCCAAAACTACTGCGTCATCTCGGCCCGTCCTGCGCCCTTGGGCATCTTCTTGTTTGTGGAATCCTCCAGCTCCTTGGCCTTGTAGTAGTGCGGCGCCACCTCCAGCAGCCACTTGCTCTCGATCTCGATCACCTGGCGCATGTACTCCTTGGACGTGAACACTAGCTCGTGGTAGAGCACCCACCGCGGCAGCTCCTCAAAGAGCGACGAGTTCGGGTGTATCATTACCGTCTGGTTGTGCTTTATGGTCTTGTAGTGGCCGCCCTTGGACAGACGAGCCACGTGGTAAAAGTAGCCGGCTGTGGCCGCCTTGCGCACGTTAATCGTCTCCGGCAGGCAGCTGACCATGTCGATTTCGACGCGCTGCATCAGCCCGACGAGCTGCTCGCGGACATCCCGTGCCCGCTTCATGGACCGATACTGGATGAAGTTCTCGTAGCACCACTGGGTGCTGTAGTCCGTCTCCGCCCACTGATTGTACACCTGGAGCAGGCTCAGGTGGTCTCCATGCATGTGATTGAAGTTCTTTCGCGCCGTGTCCGCGTGAATGATCTTGTCCTTCGGCCTGTAAAAGATGGCGCTGTTCACGGAGAGCATGGCGGCAATGGTGACCATCTCCTCCGAGCATTTGTATCTGAAAAAGGATGAAACGATTAGGAAACGATTTTCGACTCGAAATACAACTCACTTTTCGCTTGCCAGCAGCATCTTGCCCATCATGGGATCCACTGGGAACTCGGCCATGCGCCGGCCCAACTTGGTCAGTTCCCCGTGGTGATTCAGGGCGCCCAGGGCGTACAGCTGCTCCAGGGCCAGCACGAGCGTCTCGTGCGGCGGCGGATCCAGGAAGTCAAAATGTATCAGATCGTTGATGCCCAGAGCCTTCAGCATGAGCACCGCGTTGCCCAGATTGATGCGCTGAATCTCGGGCACCGTGTTATCCTCCAGCTCGTGCTTGTACGCCCACGCAGTGTACAGCCGGAAGCACTTGCCCGGAGCCGTGCGACCCGCGCGGCCCGCTCGCTGATTGGCCGACGCCTTGGAAATGGGCACCACCATTAGGGACTCCATTCCCGTCCGCGAATTGAAGTTGTTCTGTTTGGCAAAGCCGGGATCGATCACGTAGATGATATTATCGATGGTCAGCGAGGTCTCCGCTATATTCGTGGCCAGGATCACCTTGCGCGCATTGGGTGGCGTGGGCTCAAAGATCTTGGCCTGCATGTCACTTGGGAGATTAGCGTAGACGGGAATGACGATCAGCTCGCGGATCTTGGAGCCCAATCGCTTGACGCGATCCTGCAGGACCTCCTGGCAGGTCTCAATCTCATCCTGGCCCGTGAGGAACACCAGAATATCGCCCAGCGGCTGCGTGGCATGGATCTGCAGGACCGAGACGCAGCAGGCATCGATGTAGTCCGCCTCCGGAGCCTTTGTGTAGAAAATATCAACGGGATAGCGACGTCCGGGTATCCGAAAGATGGGCGCATCATCGAAGAAGGCCGAGAACTTGTCGGCATCCAAAGTGGCACTCGAGATGAGCAGCTTCAGTTCCGGCCTAAATCGAGCAATGTCCTTGACCAGGCCGAACAGGATGTCCGTGTGCAGCGTCCGCTCGTGGGCCTCGTCAATAATCATCACACTGTACGAGGCGAGATCGGGCTCCGAGAGAAACTCCCGATGCAGCGTGCCGTCCGTCATGTATTTGAGAATGGTGCGGTCCGAGGTACAGTCCTCGAAGCGGATGCTGTAGCCCACCTCGTTGCCCAGCTTAACGCCCATTTCCTCCGCGACACGCGCTGCCACCGACATGGCGGCCACTCGACGAGGCTGGGTGCATCCAATCATCTTCTTGTCCTTGGTGAAGCCCGCTTCGACCAGATACTGAGGCACCTGGGTGGTCTTGCCCGACCCCGTTTCGCCTTCGATGATAAGCACCTGGTGCTCCTTCACTGCGGCTATCAGGTCGTCCTTGAAGGGATACACAGGCAGGGATCTTTTCGTTTCCTCCAAAGTCAAACGCTTTCGCTCCTTCTCGGTGAGTTCTGGCTGCCGACTGCTGAACTTTTCGCGACTTCCATCCAGGGTCAGGGCTTGGATAAAGTCAATCTGATCGTCCAGGAGCAGCTCGTACTCCTCCTCAGCCTTGGCATCCTTGGCGCCGAAGTGGAAGCGAGCCGAGGCCAACTGCTCGGCCTCCCATTTCTTTTGCTCTGAATTCGGTTGCCTTTCAAAGTCATCCACTTCCACATATTCCGCTAAAAGTAAAAGTAAAGAGGATTAGCGTTTGGTCAGGACTGGGCCTTTATCCATTCACTTACACTTCTCGCCCTTCTTCATGTCCTGGGGCATGTGATAGCGCTGCACGCGCTCCAGTTCCCGAGCCTTCTCATGCTCCTTGGCAATGTTCAGCAGCTGCTTCTTGTACTGCCGCTCTTCCCTCTCCCGCTTAGTTAATCTGCAAGGTATAACTTATTAGTCAGTATTAATCCTTCCTCTCAACTGCTATCCTACACGCTCTCCTCGAACAGATATTCATCGTCCAGAATGTCCGCCTCCAGTTCGGCCACCTTGTCGTCCTTGCGCTTCTCCAGGTACTGGCGACGCGACTGCAGGCGTAGATGGGGCACAATCTTATCCCGGTCCTCGTGCTCCAGCTTTAAACGCTTGGTGGCCTCCTCGATGGCCTTGCGCCCGCCCGTGGAGTCCACCACCTTTCTGGTGCGATCCTCATCGCGCTGCTTGAGCCTGTTGGCAAACTCGTCGCGCTCCTGCAGATCCTTCAGGCGCGACTCCTCCTCGCTGTCCGGCTCCTCGGCGCTGCTGCTGCTGCTGGCCGTCCGTTTCCTGTTTTTACTCGACATTTTTATCAATAAACAAACCAAACGAGGGAAGAAGAGGAATACACCGGCAATTTATCGATAACCGATTAATTGCAGAGGTGCTAGACCAGCTATGTTTTCATGTTTTTCGTTGATAACATATTTTTTTGCTTAAAACTATAATTTATTTAAATTTTGTTTCTTAATATTAGTTATAAATATGGTATTTATTTATTTTATAAATTATAAGTAAAAAAAGGTTTCTTTTAGCTTTTTATTAGGAGCAACTTATAAAAAACGTAGCTATTTAGTAGCTATATAAACGATAGCTTTTTCTCCGATAATCGATACATATGGCTTTGTTATTTTTAAAATCCCATCTCAATTTAGGACCATGTCGCGCCAGCTGAGTTTTAATCCTCAAAAAGAGTTTGAATTGATTGAATATCCTGGCAAAGTGGTCAATCCCGACCGTATGCTGGCCACTCTGGGTGGAATTATAAACATATCCAAGGTAATAATCATTGGATTTCCAAAGATGTGTCAAAATCTTTTAAAAAATCCTATTCCCTTCCAGGTGCTAGGCGATGAAGTCAAGCGGCTGCCACTGCGATTCCATCCGGAGAATCCCTATAATAAACCCACCTTTGGAGACTGTAGCGCCAAGACCGGTGTCCTGCTGTCCATAACCGTCAGGCGTCACAAGAAGGACAGGCAGCGTCCGCCGGAGTACTTTGTGCGTGTTGTGGGCCACTGCAGCAGGGTCTTCACCTTCGATTCCCTGTGTGACTTTCAGTACCTGCCCCTTTGGTCGACGCCGAGAAGTGACAATGCCAACGCTGCCCTGGAGCTCACATACGCCCTGGATCAGTTGATGCCCAGAGACAGCGCAGACCTGGACTATTTCAAGTACTTTAAATTGTAATACTTTTAATTATTTTAAAACTACAATTATTTCCCCCCAGACGCCGGCACAGTCAGCTGCTGTCCCTGCCAGAATTGTTTACACACGTCGACGTGGTCTACCCGGGATCCTATCGCACCGACACTCAGGAGGATGGCCAGCAGGAGGTGCTGGGTGTGCAGTCAAAGGCCACTTACGACAACCAGGGCGTTATCTCCTTCAACATGGTGGACAGCTTTCCCACGCAGGCGGATTCACAGAATCTCAAGCGACTCAAGGTGAAGTACGTGTCCGATGAGCAGCTGGCCTGCGTGAAGAAACTCTTCGACGACTGCCCGATTTGGACGAGGATTGCGTTGCAATATGAGTCCGGGCTGACCAACGACAAGCTGAAGTGCATCACCCCTTCGCTGGCGTATTACTTCAGCAACGGACCGTGGAGGACGATGTATGTGCGCTTTGGGTACGATCCACGAAAGGATTTCAACAGTCGCTACTACCAGACCTTCGACTTCCGCCTGAGATTCAGCACTGGCCTCTCGGAGTTCGTTTACTCCAAGAAGTTCGTGAAGCAGCGCAAGGCGGCGAACGCTTCTTCGTCTGGACCCTCCGAGGACGGTTCCTCCGACCTGGTCCAGGACATTGATTATCCCTATTTCGACGAGCACAAGCTGCCTCGCTCCCGGCAGTGCATGCTTCGGTACTCCGACGTCCGCATGGCGAGGATCCAGGAAATGCTAGAGAAAATACCAACACCGCTGACCGGAGCGGTGTGCAATGAGCGAACGGGCTGGCTGCCGCCCGGATTCGATGCTCAGGTGCGGCAGATTGTGTGCGGCACCATCAGCGAACTGCTACGCAGTCACTACCGCAAGGAGCACGTGACTGCCGAGGTGGAAGCCGTTCCGCAGGCCGACGGCGCCGAGGAGGAAGACGAGGCCGATGCCGACGGCGAGGAGGAGGATGACACTCAGGAGGAGGATATGGAGCTAGATGAATCGCAGGTCGTAAGCAGCTCCGAGCAGTATGCGGACACCGATATCGAACAGCTTTTGGAAAATATCACCAGCTGAGACGGTGCAGGACTGGACCTTGGATTAGATATTTAAGGATGTAATTTTATTAAAATAAGTAAATAGATCACTAATAAATAGGTTTTATATTTTATATTTTAAAATGTTATTTAACATTTGTTTCTCTTGTTGTTTTCATGTAATAACCAAATCCTGAAAACCCCCTTTTTTTTGTAAGCTACTGATGAGGAGACCCCCTTAAGAAACCCTTGAGTTTAACTTCCTTTTAGCGATATTCCATTCCATTTGTTGTGGACTTTGAACTACTCCCCGATATATTTCCCTAATCCGAAATCCCAAAGAATAAAAATGTAAGATATAGTAAATTCCTTCCAATGTAAGCGTAGGCGCGGCCTTTATTCTTGCATATTCATACAAACAAATTGTATTAGGTTTCATTTCATGAGCCGAAGCTACAAAGTAGTAAAGAGAATTGTTAAATTTAGGATAAACCATTTGTGTAAATGCTGGCGAAAAGCTCGTCTCTCTCTCGTCTCCTGCTTAGGGCTTGCATCTGTCCAGGAATCGAGGGTACAGGCAGACCTCGCGAATGTGATACCGGTTGAGCATCCAGCAAAGGAAGCGCTCCAAGCCCAGTCCATAGCCACCGTGGGGCAGAGTTCCATAGACGCGCTGGTCCGTGTACCAGTAGTAGGGCTTGGGATCGATGCCCTCGCGCTGGTAGCCCTTCAGCAGCTCCTCCATGTCGTGGATCCTCATCGAACCGCCCACAATCTCACCCACATTCGGCAGCAGAACGTCCACGCTCTCGGTCAGTCGCTGATCCTCCTGGCAGCGCGACATGTAAAAGGACTTAATCTCGGCCGGGAAACGGCACAGCATGATGGGCTCGTTGATAGTATCGGTCATCTTGCGCTCCGGGGCCTCGGGTATGTCCTCGCCGAACTCGTAGAAGGTGCCATCGTCCTTGGTGACATTGTTCTCCTTCAGCCACTTGATGGCAGCCTCGTAGTTCATGCGACGGAACGGCTTCTGCGGCGGCTTGAAGTCGGGGTTGAGTTCCTTCACCAAGTAGCCCCACGGGGACTTCAGTACGCGATCCACGACATCGCACACCAGATCCTCAAGGCGGTCCAGGAGATCGTCGAACGAGATGAAGGGACACTCGGCCTCGACGTGCGAATACTCGGCCAGATGGCGGCGCGTGCGGCTCTGCTCGGCGCGATAGCTCTGGGAAATGGTGAAAACATCTCCGAGGGCCGGCAGACACGTCTCCAGATACAGCTGCGAGCTCTGCGTGAGGTAGGCCTCCTCGCCGAAATACTGCAGCTTGAAGAGGGTGGAACCACCCTCCACTTGGGTTTGCACCAGCGTTGGCGGCGTCACCTCGTTGTAGCCGCGGGCCTCGTAGTGGGCCCGGAACGCCTGCGTCACCACGGAACGCATCTTGAGCACCTTGGAGGTGTTCTCGCCACGAATCATGATGTGCCGGTTGTCCAGCTGCACATCCGGCTGGGCCTCCTCGTTGAGAATGGCGTCAGCTCCGCCGGGCGGAGCCAATCCAATCACCTCCCAGTAGTCCACGTTGAGTTCATGGCCGCCGGGAGCCGTCTTGCCCTCCGGCACCAATTTCAGAGTGCCAAACAGAACGACACTGCTCTCCGTGCTCAGGACCAGGGCATCGTATGTCTGGCAGAGCTGATCGTTCAGCACGCACTGCAGGAAGCCAGTGCCGTCACGAAGTGTAATGAAGATGAGGGACTTGCCCTGGCGCCGGAGCCGATGCACCCATCCGTAGACCTTGACACGGGAGCCGCGGTTGGCGGTGCCCTCGAGGATGCGAATCTTGCGGGCCACCGGCCAGCTGGGATCCTCGGCGATTTTCACTTTGCGTGCCTCCTCCAGGTTTTGCTGGCGCTTGACCGCATCTTCGGCCTCTCGCTGCTGCTTCTCGGCATTCTTCTGGGACTCGCGCACGAACAGCTTTTGAATCTTTTTCAGCTGCGACTTGGCTGCCAGCTCAAAGGGCTCAGCGGCATTCGGGTCCTTGCTGTCCACGTAGATGGAGGGGAAGGGCTCCTTCCCAGCACTGCGCATCGCCTGCAGGATGGTCTTGAAGGGCTTGGACTCGCTGCCATCGCCTGCCTCATCGCTTCCCTTCTTTTCCGAAGTGAAGATAGAACCTGCACATGGCCGAAAATATATATATTGCACATTATAGATCGATAATTTTGGCTGGCCTGACAACGTGGACGAATGTTGCTCTCAGATTTGCCCAAATGTGTAGGTGCACTTACCAATGGTTAACTCTGCCAATTGATCGGCACTCATCTTGTTTGAATGATTAATCTTTTACTGAGAACTCGGTTTTATAAAGCTGCAACTGTTTTAAAAGCTGCTTCAAATTGCATCAGATTTGTCGTTCAGTACAAAGCGCTATGCCGGATATTCGATAGTTCGATAGAACAGGGTTGCTAAATAACATAAATATATATAAAATATACATGTCGGTGAGAATTTCGGGGGAAGTACCCTTTTCTGTTTTGGGAGCGAGGGATAGCAGCAAATGTCATGATGTCATCATGGCAAATGTCAAAGAGAATTCCGGGGGAAGGTGCCCTTTTCTGCTTTGAGCGCGATGCATAGCAACAGAGACTGCGACAGTCTCTGCCGCCCCGACATATATAAATGTTAAAAACTTTGTTTGAATTTATCTAGATGTAGGAGAATTATCAGTACATTTTATCTTAAAATTAATTAATTCCTAAATATTTAATTTTTTTGATTAAAATTTAGATAAAACTGTAAATAAGCTTGATCTAGCTTGAAAATATCGCCCATATTCAGAGCTTTACAATACAATCGATTGGTAGCTGTGGTATTTTTTAGCACCATTTCAGATCCGTGGAAAAGGTAAACAATATAGAAATCAGGAAAATGCCTTCAGAAAACAGGTAAACTACAATTAATTCAACCCTTATGTGGAAATCCAATTATATAAAATCTATCACGATACCCCGTCCCTTAGGATAAAAATCTTCCCCAAGTCGGTGGTTTGCGAGGAAAGCAACCTGCGAGGTGACATCACCTTCTCCTCCGGCTGCGTTGTGCACCCAAGTGCCACAGTCATCGCTGATGCAGGTCCCATAATAATTGGGGAAAACTGCATAATCGAGGAGTATGCAACCATAGCCCATCGCCTGGAGTCAGGGGCCAGCTGGGATGCTAATAACATCCTCAGCATTGGCACGCATAACGTCTTCGAGGTGGGCTGCAACGTGGAGGCCGCTCGGATAGGTGACAAGAATGTGTTCGAGAGCAAATGCTTCGTGGGCCGCGGCGTAACCGTGTCCAACGGCTGTGTAGTTGGTGCCGGAATCAAGATGCTCACCAGCCAGCGCCTGCCGGAGAACACCATTGTTTATGGGGAGCAGGCCCTGCAGCGCGAGGCCATCGACAAGCAAGGCTCACAGACGCTCCAGATCGACTTCCTGCGCAAGGTTCTGCCAAATTACCACCATCTTCGCAAGCCCAACTATGATCCCAAGAAGGCACGCAGCGTTGTCTAGTTTATAGCCTCTGGCCCATTATGTATTCTCCTCTTTCATAGTATTAAAGTCCTTCATCTCCTTCTCAAATGTGACGATTGTGTGATCGCACACCGCCTCCAGATCCTCCAGGCCCCGCTTGAGTACATCTATGGCGCGGTCTCGGCGGGTTTGGATGCGAAAGTGCAGCTTCTGCTCCGTGGGATGCGGAATGGTGTACCCGCAAAAGTCCACCTCCGGGTATCTGGCAATTATCGTCTTCAACGCATTGCCCAAAGTGTGGCCCTCGTTGGAGAACACAAACGTGCGGGATCCCTCGCCATTCTTCTCGTCCCCAGCCAACTAAGAATGATTTAGGGTTAACAACGGTAGTAAGCATGATAATATCTGTTCCTCACCTCTGCAAGGGCGCCCATTTTAATTTGTTTTAAATGTTTTCCGTTTGTTTACAAAAAAAACGTGCCTTAATGATGGAAGTAAGTCGATAATAATACCGCGAGCACATCGATATTTCCAAATTTAATTCATATAATCGATTTAACTATAAATTTGAAATCATAAAATTTATGCAGGTTTTATCAAAAATAATCTAAGAATATAGGGCAGAATTTCGATTATTACCTTTTACCTAATATTATTACATACACAAAACATCAAAATATTTTACAGCTTTATTTAATATTATATAAGTATTGTCAACAAAAACAAAGGAACACCGAATGTAGGCTTATCATATTCACAAATTAATTACAAATAAAATAAACAAAAGTCAAGATTCGCCAATCTTTGATTCACAGAAGCTATATCGATGATTATAGAATTTGTAAGTATCGATTATTCGATTGCACTCGCCTCTACTTCCTCCTCTAGTTCTGACGCGTTTCAACAGAAAAGCCGCAGCTTGCGTTTGCGAATTTGTATTGTTTGTTAATTCATTTTGTGGCCAATATATTGGGGGCCAGGCTAGCAACGAAATCAGCTAACCGTAGTTGTAGGCCAACAGAAGTGTCGCAAACAGCCGCATTAGCATTATTGCATCGCACACTGAGTGTGCCGCCTTCGTGTGTATGTGTGTAGTGTGTGCGCGATTTGTTTGAAAGCATCAGCAGAAAAGGCGGCAAAAAGAGGCGAAGAGAAGAGCGAAAGGAAAAAAAAGAACGACACCGACAGCAGCGGCAGCACAAAAACAAAAAAAAATGCAACGGCAAACAATTATTTTCGCAATGCATTGAACGTGAAGTTGCTACAAAAACACCGACACCCTGAAAACGCATACAGCCAAGAAAACGGCACTTCAGCTTTTTTCCCCATTTCTTTTGCATCGAGCGCGCGACAGGAATAAACTGCAATACAGGTTTGTTTAATGCACAATGTGCTTATTAATAATACCTTATAAGTGTGTACGCATTATTAAACGATCGACAGTAAGTGTCATTTCAATGAATTCTCTTTTTTTGGCAATGACTGCCACGCCCCCTTGTCAGTGCCGAAATTATGCAAATTCATGATGCAGCGTACTGTTGCACGCACACAGCCGCAAAGCAGGCAGCTGAGACGTCACGTCGCTGCCGGCGCAGGCAAAGGCGGAAGTGTTCGATAAAAAATAATACCAGTTCACAGAGGCAGGCTTTAGCTTTGGCAGCTCCACTTCGCCTGCTGTTCTCTTTTGTTGTCGTTGTCGCTGATACACTAAGCTTTATTAAATAAACAATTGTAAAATAAATTTCGGGTTTGATTCATTTTTATTGGTATTTCATTACTTAATTAATAAATTCGTTAAACGAGGGATATCAGCACGTATTCAAGGCTTCTATTCTTAATAAAAATAAATGCTACAAGCGGTATTGTCTTTCACAATTTTCTTTATTTCCTGGCTAAAGCCGAGTATATATTTCTTCTCGCAATATTTGTATCCAATATTCACTGTAATGAGATTTCCACTGGTTGCTAAGCCTTACTGCTTTTTCTCCCTTCCCATCCCGGCATCCTGCTGGCTCCTTTGCACTCATTTGTTCCGTGGTAGCACACACACATACACACACAGAGGCTCCTACACTCGCGTACACATCTGTTGTTTGGTGGTGACTAATGCGGCAGCATGTTCCGTTATCTCATGCGTTTCCCCTCCGCGCGCCCACGCCAAAAAGCTTGTGTTGTAATAATCGGCTTGTTAGTGTGTGTGTTTCTGGGTGCACGCTTGTCTCACGTTTCGTTTGGCGCCATGCGTTCCCCCCAATTTGCAGTTGTTGCAATTCGGTCTAGGCTGTGTTCCGTTTCCATTCCGTTTCCCCCATTCGCCCTTTTCTTGTTGTTGCTTTTACATAGCTGCAGTGCTGCGTGTATGTTTGTAAGCATGTTTTCCTGCCGGCGTTTGTCTGATGTGTGTAAGAGTGAGACGGTGCGAGAGAGACACCGAGGCAGCTGCTCTCTCCTGGCCAAAAAAAGGGGTTCGCTCTCGCTTCTCTCCTGCTTCCTTTTTCCCTTCCCTCTCCTTAGCTGACTATTCTTTTTTTTTTTGCGCCTGCAATTATTTGGCTTTGTGGTGGTTACAACAAAGGAACTGCATTTAAGCGTCACGATCGTCGCAAAAAAAAAGAATAAAAGAAGTGCGAAATGGTTCTGGGAAAACGATACAGGGGTTCCCATTTGGCCCGTGCAAATAATAACACACACACAAACATAACACTCATGGGCAGATAGACCAACAGCTGCGGTCAAAATAATAGTAGTAATGAATTCATTTTGTTCTTTGATCCATTTTACCAAATAGTTTACATTGATTTCATTTTTCAGTTTTTTTTTTATTAAAGAATACGTTTATGTTGTACATTATTGATTAAAATTGTGAAAGATTATTGCTATTATTTTTACCACTACTGTATTTAGTACACCAATGTATATGTAATTAGGTACAGATGAAAAAAAAAAACCCTAACATATTTAATCGCGAAACTGATTCGTAGACAATTTCCGCACTCCGCACCCGTGGGTAATATTGTATGTATTCTTGTATGTCTTGTAAGTCCCACTAAACCTGCACAAAAGCCATATTTGCACGTGCAAATAAATGTGAGACACAGACGATGAGCTCTCCCCGGAGTGATATATCCTTCACCTGGGGACATGAATATTGCAAAAATCTATTTGATATACAAAATATTTGCCAGGCGATGTTGCAAGAGGCATGTTGACAACAGGCAGTTTATACAGTGGGGCCTAGTCGAAGAAGAAAAGATTTCTAATATGTAGATAAAAACGAGAAAAGAGCTTGTTGCTCTTCAGAGACTGGTAGTATTTTCGAGGTAAAACTGTGCGGAATATTTCCAAGGATGCTTGCAGACATCGAAAGCCACACAAAGCAAATAAAATAAAATAAAATACACAGACAGCAGAAAAAGCAGGGAGTGGGGTATGGGGGGGCCCAAGGGATCCGGGTTCAGAAGCAGACAAGAAAGGCGAAATGGCAATGGCACAAGATGGAGATGGAGGAGAGCATAGAGCGGAGAGCGGACACGGACACAACGTGCCAGGCCAGCATCCTGTGTGCAGCGAACGAAGATGTAGATGGCGCACAGAACGAAGCGGGAGGTGGGAAGAAAGACCAGAAAACCTGTCATCTGCCGCCGGATGGAGAGAGGGGGAGAACGAACAGGCCAAAGGAGACGAAGGATGGTGCTGCAAGCATTTTTAGAATTCCCAAAATCAACATAAAAAACCAAGCAAATGAGCGATGGTGGCCAGACGACTAAGAAGAGCAAGGAAGTCGTCTCCTTCCTCTCTCTCTCTGTCTTACCCACTCATCTTCTCACTTTCCCCATCTCCTCCTCATCCTTGTTGAGCGTGCGTGATCGCAGCCCAGACTCAGCAGCAGCGTCGCTGGCAGAGAGGCAATCCATGTACCTACACACGTTGCGTTTATCGCCAGTTGTTTCCTCTTTGGTTCGTGTTTCCTCGCTGCCTTTGCCTTCCTTCCACATACTATAAGATATCGACATTTTGCAATGTCATAAAAAAAAACTAACTAGGTAGCTGCAGTTAAAAATTCAGGTTCCCAGGACTCGGGATTTCGGCACATTGATTGCCAATCGGGGGACAGACCTATTCCATGCATTTGTATATCCTTTATGTGAAAATTTAAGCGTGAAACGATTTCAAAATTAAATATTTGCTTCTTTTAAAAATAACACGATACAAAGTAGTTATTAGACGATATAATTATTTCGCAAATCAGTGAAACTTTGCAAGTAAAATGCTGTTATCCTATATTTGGTTTTGATTGGTTTTATTTATTTCGATTGTATTTTTGTATTTACTTAGTTTTATTCAATTTTCACAATGTGCTTTCGTCTGCACCAAAATCTCGAGTGACCGTAGACTCCATCACATAAGCCTTACTTCTCTTCTCCTAATTTACTAACATCTTGAAACAATGGAAAGGAACATAATGTTGGCGACATTGAGTTTTCAACAACAATTCACATGCGTTTTGCGATGCACATGCAAATTTTTCGCTGCACTTTCTGTCTAATGACTGCTACAGTTTTTAGGTTATGTGAATATTAAATGCTGCATTTTTAAAGGACTTCTTTAAAGGTTGAGGTGAGACAAGGATAGTTTCAACATATCAGAATATAATAGCAGCAAGTATCTTTTTCCCCAAGAAATATGCATACTAATATACTTTTATGTAGATTTCCTCAGTTTCAGGTGCAGTTTGAAGAAAAATAACACACAAAAAGACTAGAGTTCGTGGTGGCTTTTATTTGAAATCTGTGTTTGTGCTTTTTCCTATTTGTATCGCATATTATTTGTAAATTTTGCTGGCTCTACGCTCGAGGAGATTTGCATAATGCGATGTTGAGGGGCCGTAAAATGTGTCCGATGCCTTCTGTTGCCATCGTCGTCCATATTGCCGATGGGCGTTGAGTTCACTGCCGTGTGCATTGGTGGTGGTTGCTGCGAGTCCTCCAAGGACTAACAACATCCCCTGTGTGTCCCGTGCCTAGTTTCATTTCATTTTCGTTTCACTTTTTTTTTTTTTTTGCTGTGTTGCTTTCCACTTTTATTGTTGAACTTTACAGCTGCCGCTCGTATTTATTTTGTTTTTATTTCTCTTACAACTTGCATTTCCCTTTCGCGTCCTCGTCCTCGTCCTTTCTTCATTATTTTTGGCAAGGGTGGTTGGACTTGTATGGAACTTATAGCGCTTTGTATGCGTCTGACTTTGATCCCCTTTCTGGGGGTGGCATGGCTACGTCTACCTCTACGGCTGTCTGGCCACCCCCTCGCTCGATTCGACAGAGCGGCATTAGGGAAAGTGTCTTGCAAATAAATAAATAGTCATGTCAGCCATATTATTAATGCCCAGGAAGGAAGGAAGGAAGGTAGCGTTGGGTTCACATGGGTGAATGGGTGGTGGTGGTGGTGGGTGCATGGCGGGTGGCGCTAATCAACCCTCTGGGGGTGCGGCAAAAGGAAAGAGGAACGCATCTTACCCCAAAAATCAAGCACATCATATACAGTGCTTCTTCGGGGTGTGGATAGCTTAGTGATTGGTACAACTGGAACTTGGATGATACTATGATTGTTTTATTAAAAGCTAGGTTATGAGAAACAACGATTTTTAAAACAGTAAACATTATTTTGATGGTAGAAAAGATTATATATTTGGGTTTATTAGGTGCCCTCCGCTGCGCTCCGGGACGCTCGCTCACCTATTATAACTGTTTCTCCCTCTCTTATTATAAATATAAAATGATTGCACGGCTGCAGCAGCAGAAAACTTTTATATATAATAAAGAGATAATTCTGTAGTTTTTACAATTAACTTTTTTCTATATTCAAAACATAATTTATTCTTAAAGACAAGGAGTATTATCCTTTCTAACGCAATCAAAATAGAGAGGCGATTGTAGAGCGTTCACTGTACGCAATATATATATGTATATATAGGTACGTTCATCTACGCATTGCTGTCTGTTCGCGTTTGGGGTCAACAAACTTTTGGGCCAGCCCCCAGCATCACACGTACTGTGCACATGTATTGGTGAGTGCGAAAAGTGAACGATTTTCCAGAGCAGAGCTCAACTCCCCCCGTTTTTGAGAACCGTCGTCGGACACTAGCACGTTCTACGCATTTTTGTGCATTGACCCCAGACAGACGGAAGCCGCCCTCCCTTCCTCTTCCTTTTCACATACAAACATTTTCCTCCCCTGCATCACCTACACACACACACACACGTGTGTGCACCCTCACGCACATCTGTTTGTATAAGTACAATGGCAACCCTCGCTGATTTGATTTTCATATGTTGAATGGGAATTGAGGGTGGCTATATAGCTGCAATGGATGGATTTAACTCCCTGGATTTCCCCTCGTTCGTTCGCTTGTTCGTTCTACACCTTTATAGGCAGTTTTATGAATTTTTGTATTATATATTTTTACGATTTTATATATTAAAAATATGTACTTTACGGGGAGGAGGTGCACAGTAAAAAAAAATATCAATAATAAAAATATAACAAAAAGTTCCCATCTGGGTGCACATTTCGATATGAATTTAGGATATGAATAACATTTGTTTTATAGGATTTGACATGGTAAATAATGAAACGCTTATGAGAATTCATTTTTATTCTAATATTATATCATATATCATATCATATTAGACCCGATAAAAATGGAAACCCTTTAGGATATAGTTGTTATTTCTATTCACTGTGCAGGCGGCGTCGTCTTCGATTGCAGGTTTATGTCGC
>JAEIHY010019975.1:0-10961 GCA_018904565.1 Drosophila tsacasi
TCAACTCAAATACATTATTAAGATGAATTGATATATAATACATTAAAATTAGCTGCATTATAATTTTTCCTCAAGTTTCGCTGAAATCAGTGCTTGAACTGGTTTGCGAAAGAGTGACTTCCGTCTGTGTCGCGTGCGAATATCTTACATTTTTGTTATTATCTTGAAAACGAACAATTGTCCAAAATCGACCTTAACACCAATTATAGTGCTAACCAAGAGCTATAAGTTCAAATTTTTTAAAATTAAAATTAAATCTTGGTACAGGTTTATTTTTAGTTTGAAAGCGTACAAATGTCGCGTGTGACATCAGAGAATTGCCCAAATATAAATATTTGGTATGTATAAATGTTTTATATACATAATTCCTTTTAATTGTATCAAATTGGATTAAATGCAATTAATCTAATAAGCTGGAAGGGTTCATGGCCAAACAAAACAATCAAGCTACGGCTGTGGCTAATCCTCGCCAGGCGGCAACGGTTGATTCAAATCACTGCTGGGTGGCGGAACGGGTTGTGGCGCTAAAGATGTCAAAACGGAAACCGTGGAGATTACACCAATTTCCGTCGGATCCTGAACTTCTTTTTTAATGTGCTCAGCGCTGATGTAGCCTCCACTTTCGTCCTGAAACAAAGAGTGAACATTATTTCGATCGATTGGAAAGCTTTGTCGAATGCGAAAAGTTACCGTGACGAATACATCCACCGACTTGCCGGATATGATGTCCAGCACCTGCTGGGTGATTCCACTCCCGTTCATCGGCTCATCCTGCATGCTTTCAGCGTACTCGGACAATGCTGGCCTCAAGTCGGGGCACTGCTGAAGAGCGTCCACCAGCTGTGCGGGCGGAAGGTGCAACAGAATAGGCAGGGACTGCGGCTTCATTCGCTGCACTGTCTTTAGGAAGCCCTCCCAGATGACCTTCTGCCTCCAGACCTGCTTCATTATCAGCCGCTGCAGCAAGTTCATCACGAAATTGGCGAGGCGCGGATACAGCGTCAGGCTTTGAATGGTGGTTCGCATCATTAAAGTGGGCAGCGGAATTACCTCCACCAGCTGTTGCAGCACAGCCATCATCACCTCCTGCGTATACAGCTCGCGTTCGGCCAAACACAGGGAGGTGGCCTTTACGATGGCCTTTAAGTCGCAGACATTTGGGTCAATGGTATGCAGAGCCACTAGGAGATCCGTGGGCGAAAGGGCCATCGTCTGGTTGGCGAACTCGGCTCCGATTCCCAGCAGCCGGTTGAACACTTCCCTTACGACTGCCGGATTCAGTTTGATCAGCTTCGGGAGCACGGCAATGAGCTCCGCGCGGGACAATCCACTTAGAACGGGTATCATCACGCGCACATCCTTGACCTTGTGATGATAGAGGTCTCGCACCCGCCGCACCAAGTCCAGGTTGGGCGTCGGCACGCGCTCTGTCAGTATGTATATTATGCGTATCACGAAGGTCTCCAAGCCCTTGGGACAGTCCTCGATCAGTTGCAGCAAGGTTGGGTCCTCCACGCCTAATTTCTTGACCGGATTGTCCAAGCTGCGGAGAATCGTACGCTTTAGCTCAGCGGATGTGGCCACAAACACCTGGCTGATCTGCTCCACATAAACTGTGTATTGGAATGGGTGGGAAATTGGTAATTGTAATAGAGAAATAATAACGTTTATAATCTCACCTTCCGGCTTAAAGGGCAGCAGGGTGAGGGCCAGGCCGAGGCACACCTTGGCTGTATCCTCACGCCAAGTGGCCTCCGCTGTGGGTCGCCCGAATTCCTGCGTGAATACTGCGCCAGGTGGTGCCTGCTGCACTACAAACCTCAGCCACTCCAAAGCAAACTCATCTATCCGTGCGGGAAGGATTTTGTGGATGTGATACAGGCTAACCAGGTGTGCCAGAGCACGATCCCGCAGATCTCCGCGCTCGTGCACCGAGAAATTGAGCAGCGCTCGCACAAAACGATTCTTTCGCGGGGGCCTCAGCACGGCCAGGTCTCTGATGAGCTCCAGTCCATGCTGGGAGAAGTCATTTACCAGGCACAGCTGCACCAGATGCCCTATTGAGCTCTCTGGAAGAATAGGGGCTTCTAGGTAAGCGCGGCGTATGAGTATAATTTTATCCTTGTGCTCGCAGCGCTCGCCGATGCCAAAAATGAGCTGGTTGAGCAGCTCGTTGTAGGCGTGATCCGGACGATTCTCGGTTTTCACATAGGTGTGCCTGGTGAATCCCTGCAGCAGGGAGTACTCCTCGAACAACCAGGAAAAGGCTAGGTCAATGCGCTGCTTCACGTCTTCCAAGATGAACTCCATTATGCTGTAGCGAACGTTGTCCGGAAAAGTGGCAGCTATCACAGTGACCAGCTTGCGCCGTCTGGACGACACGCCTCCCTTGACACACTGCCGCTCCGAGCTGAGAATACGACGAACGGCATCAGCGAGGAACTTCTCCTTCAGATTACGTGGCAGAGGCTTTGTGATCTCCTGCAGCTTCAACGTCTTTGCGCGTTCCTTCATCTTTTCAATCACAGTCTGCTCGCCCTTCGCCCGCTCCATGGTCTCGCGCAGTTTCTTGGTCGCCTCCTCCTTCCGCAACAGCTCCTCCTCGCTCATCTTGCGGGCGGATTCGTCGTCGACTTCCATGGGAGTGGTATCATTAGGGTGCACCGTTTGCACTTGCTTGACCCTCATGGGCGGCTCCCGACTGAAGGTTGCTGCCCCAGGGCCGAGACGCCTTTCCGTCAACTGTTCGCCGAAGATTCTAGAAATGTTGCTCACCTGCTGTTGCAGCGACATTTGGCGGATCGGCGAGTACTCGTCCATGAAGATTTGAGGCACTTCAGCCGGCAGGTGTGGCAGGAACTCCACAACCAGATCCACCACGGTCTCAGGAGTGCGCAGATGCTCGGCTAGGAACTTTTCGTTGACTCGAGTGGACTTTTGTTTCTGGCGGTCCAACTCCTCGGTGTCCAGCTCCATCTCCCGTTGCTCACTGGCCAAGCGCGCTTTCTTCGCCAGACTCTGGGCGGCGTTCTCAAGGATACGTTTCTGACGCCGCGCCGTTTCCTGCTTGTCCATTTTCGGCATCAGCTTCTGTATCTCATTCGCCGACGAACCGAGGTCTACCAGCATGCCACGAATAGTGCCCGAAAACTCGAAGGCTCCTCGATTCTTCAGCAGCGTCTGCAGCTGCATTTTGAGACTCTTGCGGACGGAACTCACTTGGGAGTCGGTGAGAGTGGGCGGTAGATTGGCGTTTAGCTGCTTGAAGGCCTCCACAACGGCGCCCTTGAAAACGGGCCGCATCTTGGCCACCGTGCACAGACTGCTGGTGCAGGCAATCAGATTCACAGACGAGATATGCGTAGTGCCGTGGAACTGCAGCATTATATCAAATATATTGTGGCCTTCCTCCTGCAGCTTCTGACGGCGAAAGAGTTTGCAGTGGTCGGGTACATCTGCCAGAGAGAAGTCGCCGTCGCGCTTAAGACTATCCTCATCGGCAAAGCTCTGCAGGACAATGACGCCCTCAAGAAACTTAATGGCGTTTGTGCGAATGCCGTCGTTTTCGTTGTCAATCATGTCCAACACCTGCGCCTTAATGAGGCTCAGTATATTCCAAGCCTGCTCTGCGCTGTCGCCGGGCTCCATGAGGTTGCACAAGTACTGCAAGCCGTTCTTGTAGATGCTGCCACAGGCCTGGATCACACGCTTGATAACCTGAGCTGAGTTGTCCCTCAAGAGCATGGACACTATATTAATGACATGCGGCAGCAGTTCCACCTTCACTCTGCTACAATTAGAAGGCGAGATGATTACAAATTGTGGGCACCGTCCATTTCCTTCTTCTACCAGCTGATATTTACCACACTTGCTCCACAAACGCGACCACCTGCTTGCGCACCTCCATGTTCTGGTCGTGGGCCAGCGAAAGCACCGGCTCCAGGAACTCCTCGGCCAGCTCTGCGCAGGATCCGAGGACAGTTTCCTGAATTTTGGCCAATAGCTCGCACTTGGTGGTGGCCGATGCAACAGACAGTTCATTGCACCACTCAATCACCTGGATGGGAATGGGGTACGAATATTCAATGTAAGCCAGTTGCTCGGCAGCCTTTGCCCGAAAATGCTACTCGCCTTCGCCCTTGCAGTGGCAGTTTTCTCGTCTGTAAAGAGATTGGCGGTCTCCAAAACGAACTGACTGCGTCCAATTATGCTATCCATTTTCGCGATGCTAGGATAACAAGGAAAATTGAAAATTGAGATATTTTCAAGAGCGCCGGCACAGATGGCAAGCGGTAATCGATAACAATGATGAACTATCGATAAAAAACTAAACAGTTCGGACACGCTTTCAATTACACGACGAATTCAGTTCTTTTTTGAGAAAACTGTTCCATTTCAAGTTGTACACTAATTTGAAGGCATAATCTGAATTATTTACTCAATATATTTGCATAAGTCCGCTAATTTCGCCAAATGCTATTATCGATAGCTGGTCGCACCGATCACCGTGGCGATATGCGGGGGTGAGTATCGATAGGCTCGATGCATCGATTTACTCACATTTCTTGGGTGTTTTAAAAAGCGTGAAAAACGCTTAATAAACTAAATAAGCCGCGTCACAAGCAGCAAAGTGCAGACAACCGTTCCCCGTGCGCGCCGCAGTCGAGAATTAGTTCGCCTACGCCGTCAAAGAGCAGCGAAAACGCCTCAAAAAACGCAGCAGCCACGGCTCAGTGTTATTGAGCGAGAGGGGGCGCAGCGGATAGGGTGTGTTTGCGTGTGTGTGAGGGCGCCGTGTGTATGTGTGCACCAGTGAGTGGGCAGAGGCAGCGGCAGAGGAGTAGCGCCAGCGGCAGCAGCGGATGTAGCTCGTTGCCCGAACCCCGCAGAGAATACCAGGAAACGCAAATCTAAGCGACAGGCACACAACAAATAAACACTGGAAACCCAAGCCGCGGCCGTTGACGAGGCCTCCTGGAACAGCATAGCACAGCAGCAGCAGCAGCCGCAGCCGCGTCGGTGACCGCACCCTAATGTCAAATAGCCAAGCGAATGCCGGCAGCAGCTGTAGCGCGGTAGCGGATGAGTCCATCCAGCCTCACACCCCGGCTGCCCCAGTGGCAGCCCCAACGAATGCATCCTGTCCAGCCACACCAGCGTCGACGCAGCAGCAGGCGGCGCCGCACATAGTCGGTGCTTCAACAGCTGATGCAGTCAGCGTCGCTGTCTCTGTTGGCGTTGGCGAGGGGGGCGGAGTCGGTGCCAATCTGGACTCGTCCCCCCGGGAGTCCGGCGATGACTCGGAGGACGAAAGCGAGATCCTGGAGGAGTCGCCCTGCGGACGCTGGCTGAAGCGACGCGAGGAGGTAGACCAGCGCGATGTGCCCGGAATCGACTGTGTTCATCTGGCCATGGACACGGAGGAGGGCGTGGAGGTCGTGTGGAACGAGGTGCAATATGCCAGCCTGCAGGAGCTGAAGTCACAGGAGGAGAAGATGCGACAGGTGTTCGACAACCTGCTGCAGCTCGACCACCAGAACATCGTCAAGTTCCACCGCTACTGGACGGACACGCAGCAGGTGGAACGGCCCCGGGTCGTCTTCATCACGGAGTACATGTCGTCCGGCTCGCTGAAACAGTTCCTCAAGCGCACTAAGCGCAATGCCAAGCGCCTGCCGCTGGAGTCGTGGCGCCGCTGGTGCACCCAGATCCTGTCCGCGCTCAGCTATTTGCATTCCTGCTCGCCGCCCATCATCCATGGCAACCTAACCTGTGATAGCATCTTCATCCAGCACAACGGTCTGGTCAAGATCGGCTCAGTGGTACCGGACGCGGTCCACTACAGTGTGCGGCGGGGCCGGGAACGGGAGCGTGAACGCGAGCGGGAGCAGGAACGCGAACGGGGAGCCCACTACTTCCAGGCGCCGGAGTACGGCGCCGCCGATCAACTGACCGCCGCCCTCGACATCTACGCCTTTGGGATGTGCGCCCTAGAAATGGCCGCCCTGGAGATCCAGCCCAGCAACAGCGAGTCAACTGCCATAAACGAGGAGACCATTCAGCGCACAATCTTTAGCCTGGAAAGCGACCTGCAGCGCGATCTAATTCGAAAGTGTCTGAACCCGCAGCCGCAGGACCGGCCCAGCGCCAACGATCTGCTCTTTCACCCACTGCTCTTTGAGGTGAGTAAATCAAAAAATCATACAAGTTGGGTTACCTGTTTCGCGACGCATTTAAAATCAATTGAAATAAAGTCCAAATGTATGTAGATCTGTACAAAAGTATCTAGTTCGAACGGGTTTCTACTACTATAGCCGAGTCGATCTAGCCATGTCCGTCTGTCCGTCCGTCCGTCTGTCTTCTGCACGCTCTCACTACTATATAAGTCGGAACGGGCTGGATCGGCCGACTATATCATATAGCTGCCATAGGAACGATCGGAAATTGTTTAGGAAAATAATTATATTTATTTATATAGAGCTAAGAAATAATTAAAATTAGGAGCTAGAATCAAAGAAACAGCATGGCTGTAGAGGCCTTCAGTTTAGGGTTTACATATTAATTGTTGTTAACTTGTTTATATCTAGTAATCTTGTTACGTTATATATATGGTATAGATTGTAATTTTAGGGAATTTAAGGATATTTAATATGTTTGATTTGTGTGGGATTTGAAAGGAGCTCCATTGGGTTGGTATTGTTAAAAATGTTCCTTCTGTGGTTACTAAGAGGGATACAGATGGACATCAAGTGCTCCAGTGCTAAACCTTAAGATATGTCCATTTTGTGTTATTTTTAAATTTCGGTTTTAATTTTATCAAGATCAGACTACTATATAACATACATAGCTGCCATAGGAACAATCGGAAATTTTGGAGGAATTTGCCAGATTTCAACATATTTTCATATCATTTGAAACATGATCATTTTGTATTAATCTAGAATTTCGGGTTTAATTTTGTCAAGATCAGTAGTCCGATATCATATAGCTGCCATAGAAACGGAATGGGAAACCCGAAGTTAGCTTCCTTTCTCGTTTTAACCTATTTCGATTATTTTCGTGCATGCACTAAAATTATTAAGATGCATCTGTGGCATGGAGAATGTCCTGTAACTTATTCACGGATAATCCTTAAACTCATTGCTTTTTGCCCCCAGGTTCACTCCCTTAAACTGCTGACCGCCCATTGTCTGGTCTTTTCGCCCGCCAACCGCACCATGTTCTCGGAAACCGCCTTCGACGGACTGATGCAACGCTACTACCAGCCGGACGTGATAATGGCCCAGCTGCGGATGGCTGGCGGACAGGAGCGCCAGTACCGCCTCGCGGACGTTTCCGGCGCCGATAAGTTGGAAAAGTTTGTTGAGGACGTCAAATACGGGGTGTATCCGCTAATAACGTACAGCGGCAAGAAGCCGCCCAATTTCCGCTCGCGGGCCGCTTCCCCGGAGCGGGCTGACTCAGTGAAGTCCGCCACACCGGAGCCGGTGGACACAGAGTCGCGGCGCATTGTCAACATGATGTGCAGCGTGAAGATCAAGGAGGACAGCAATGACATAATTATGACAATACTGCTGCGCATGGATGACAAGATGAACCGGCAGCTGACATGCCAGGTGAACGAAAACGATACGGCGGCAGATCTCACCAGCGAACTGGTGCGCCTGGGCTTCGTACACCTGGACGACCAAGACAAGATCCAGGTGCTGCTGGAGGAGACGCTGAAGGCGGGTGTCATGAGCGACGGCGCCGGGGCGGAGAGCTCCGGCGCGGGTGTGACCACCACTGCAACCATGGCGGCCCTGCAGCAGCTGGAGCGCAACTGGTCGATTTCCTCGGACGCGGACAAGCAGACAACTGCCGTGATGTATGTGTCGCAGGAGCAGCACCCGGATCCGGATGTGGACGTGGAGCAGTCGGGCACGACGAGCAATTAGAAGAGTATCAGCTTAGTATTCGGGGGCAGGCTGGCCGGCGGCGCGTATTGTTTTTATTGTATTGGGAATTACACATTACGATTTTATTACTACTATTATTTGTTATTTTTATATATATATATACCTATATATGTATATGTATGTATGTATTTGAAATAATATTTGTGTATGTATGTACCATAAACGATGTTAAACCAGGCTTCCAGGCTAAGATTTCGATGGCATATATAGAGCAAACAGACACGTACACACCACACAAAGGCGGGCTTCATTGATCCAAGACAGGGCTGAGAATCGCTGGAACAGTCGCCAATTGTAGCGGAAAGCGTTGGACTCTTTCCATGGATCACTCTTTTGATTACAGCGATTCTTGGCCCAAGTGCTGACTCTCCCGAATAAAGACACACTTGTAACGCAGCTAACGAGCTTACAAAAATCAAAGCATTCGCTTAGCCCAACTCCGGGCAGAGAGCTCGAATAGAATTCGCAGCTCGCTCCCAGCTCTAGGTCCCATTCGAGCACGAAACTCCAGATACAACGCCACCACGAAGATAGTTTTTCTAGGACTTGTATAACAAATTTGATTACCTAACCATGCGCGATGAGAACGAAACCTACAAACGCAGTGGAATGTATTTAAATGTATTACAAATATAAACAAATACGCAGGGCCACGAAGGAGAATAAATAAATTATTAAACTAAAAAACTATATAGACACACAAGCAGAGAGCATGCATCAATAATACACAACAGACATAGCTACACACTATTACTAAATAAATAAAGATGGCAACAGCTGACTACGTCTAGAGCCTACTTACTTTTCACTTATTCCCTGTCTCACCATCTCAATTGAGTTTATTTTGTGTTGCGCTTTGTCCAGCTTATAAATAACAATCATTTAATTATGTTGGATAACTGGGAAGCCCAATTGACTGTTCAATGGGAATACGAAAATAGAGGCTTTTGAGAAGGAAAATGGCTAGTAAGTGGCCCACTACTTTTTATTAAAGACAGAACATCCTAATTTTAAACTAGTATTACCTAGTTCAAAACAAATTTCTTTATTGTGTCTCTAATGCATAGAATATGACAATTCAGTGGAATCCTATCTTAACTTTATATCTAAGTAGTTATCAAATACCCCCATGGGTATAACCAATGACCTTAAAATAACAAGATCAGTAATGTCACTCGATTTTTATTGCTGGCTCTAGACTCTCCTGCAATTTTGTAAAGAATCCATTGAGGGAGAGCTCTGCTTGGTCTGTGATTAATCACACATGGGAGTAAATGCTATTTTTATGCTCTCAATGCGTTATGCATCTTGTTATCATAAAGTCGTTGGTAGAATTAATTTTCATCGAATTTGATAGAGTTTTTGTTTAATATGTGGTTAAAGGATTCGCCATAGAAACCTGTATGCTTTGAAAATCCATCGAAAGGAATAGAAAAGTAGCCAACTTGTAGGCAATTCAATTACAAGAGAAACCACTTTGTAGCATACTTTAAAATAATTTCAGTGGATTTAAAGTAGTGGCCGGTAAATAAGACTCGAATGTGCCGATCACTGAAGCATTGAAGGGAGTTCTGTGGCACCCCCGAGTAAGAACAAATTTAAGCACACGCCTGTGCGGGAGCTTCGACCTCCTTTGGCTCCGGAGTGGCGGCCAACTTAATGCGCTTACACTGCCTCTTTTCTAGGTCGTCATCGCTGAAACCCTCTTCCAAGGCCGCCACCACAGGCTTCTCCCTTTCACTCTCAGCTGGCACTACTCGAACAGGTTGTTCCTTTTCGTATAGCTCCAAGAGCTTGTTGCCTTCGTAAAGGACAAACGGCAAAGTGGCTCTCTGATAATAATCCGGCAGAAGCTCCAAGTTGTTGATAACTGTGTCCAGCATGTGGGACTTCTCGCACCAGATTCCGGGTGCGTCGTTTCGCACTGGGTTGATGTGGACATGCAGGTGGTAGAAGGACGGCTGATAGTGGAAGTACATGCGAAGCTGATTGGGGTTCAGGCCATAGCGCCTGAAGATGGCGTCCTTTGTCGACTGTCGCAGGTTACGCAGCAGATCCAGGTGGCTAGCAGTTAGATCCCGCAGAGACTTCAGACCATGCTTGTGGACAATGCCCAGCAGATACAAGTTCTCTACATTCCGCCCGTCCCACTTGAGATCGGGCAATAGGATGAAGCCCGTCTCCGGATCCTTGTCCTCGAAAACAATCCTCTCAGTCTCCTGCTTGTGCTCGAGTATGTTATACACCCATTCCAAGGAGAATTGGCTTGAGGAGAGGTATGGAAGAGTTATCTTTTCGTAGAGATCTGGTGTCTCTCGAATAAGGTACTTTTGGCAAATGGAATACTTCTCGATGTGTTTGTCCGTGGCGGGATATATGACAGTACTCTTGACTCCTGCGGTTAAATATCATCGAGCGTTTGAAGCAGTTTAATACATATATTATACTCTCATTCATACCACATAAATCTTTGCCAGGCACAACCTGAAAACTGCCGTAAATGTTGTTGACAAATTCTGTGTCCACCTTGAGGTCTGCGGTAAAATAACTCGGCTTCTTCGGCGATTCCTCTGAGAGCGACTGAGTAGCGACGTCGCTTTCCCTGTAGGCTGTAGGAATCAATGTACTCGATTAGGAATTCATGAGCAACAGATTGAGCGAAGATCTACCATTCTTTTCGAAAACAACAATCGCGTCGTCCGTTTCCGAAAGGTCCGGGAAGGTGCCGAGCAGGGTAATGCTTTTCCGGACACTGTTGTTGCTAAGTATCCGCTTTAGCTGGAACTTGGACAAGTCGTACGACGGCGAGTTTGCCTCTGTGCTTTTCTCCGCAGGTTCCGGCATCTCAGTTTTCTCTTATTCTTTAGTATCAATAATAGAAACAATTTACTTTCTTGTTTGTTGATAATATCAAGATATCGATATTTTTCTAGAGATGATATATTTTTCTGCCCGCGTTTCCTGTGAATAGCTCAGGACCCACCCGCGTTTCGGGGCGAATAG
>JAEIHY010019977.1:0-13774 GCA_018904565.1 Drosophila tsacasi
TGTTTCAAGTTGATTTTGATCGATTAGTCTAATTAGTCTAAAGGTTTAAGGATCGCTGATTTCGACTCTGATATTTGATTTGAGATTTTGAAAATTCAAGATGGCGGATCCAATATGGAGGACTGAACTTTGGGAATTGAGGTTAAAATTAGTATAAATATTTTTTTCAATATATTTATATTTTGAGTATAGATATTTCTAATCTGATATCAGATTATGTAAATTCAAGTTGGCGGGCCTAAAATGGCGGACTTGTTTAGTGAAATAAGCATAGATTTCCAGTGGGAGACACTGATTTCATCACTTTAACTTATTCAACGTAAACCACTATTTACACACATATTTTGTAAACGAAATAGGGAATATAATAAACAAAAGGTCCAAAACATAAAAAAAAAAGAAACAAATGAGAAACAAAAAATAAAAAACAAATTATTTAATTTAAAAAAAATCGGCATCTTGAATTTTCTAAATCTAATATCAGATTCGAAATCAGAGACCCCGAAAACCTATAGTCCAACCATATTTGTTGAAAAAAAGCTACGTAAAAAATATATGCGCAGGTAAGGGTTAAGTTGATCACTTTCCACGCTTTCTTAAAATAAATATTTGCTTAATTGTAGAGTTCAACAATTAACTATTTTGGTCCATAATATTTGAGTAATATTTTAAAGAAATGTTCCTAAAGTGCCCAAATATTTCAAAATGGTATTATTCAAGGTTAAGTAAACCGTCTCAAAGTTCAATTTCATTTCACAATAATTTATCATTTCTTTAATAAAATATAACCCATCCATCCACTTACCTGACTGCAGCGCCAGTAAGTGACATCGTCCCGGCAAATGTGGCGATTGAAAGTGTGTTGCTTGAGCATTATCTGCTTCGTGCCATACTTGCTGACGATAAAGAAGGGCGAGCTGCTGTTGACGCTGACGGACGAGCCGGAAGCCAGCTGCATGGTGGCCTCGCCCAAGTCCACGCTGATCTGATAGTCGAACTTGGCTACAATGAGAGCGATAAGATGTGAAGAAGGTTCCTTGTTAGTTGGAAGATGTCTGGCGGAGTGGTTGGCTTATTTTTGCAATAGGGTCACCTCGGAATTAAATGTAAATAAAACACTGGGAATGCTTGCATGGTTCTCGATATATATATTGTACACATATGCTTGATTTGACTATTATAGCTACATACACATCCTATACGGGGGGCACTGAGGACAGAAGATGGCGTGGTCGTGATGCTTGGTGAGACGCGGCCGCTTACTGAGCTCCACCAGGACGTAGAAGGCCCGGCAGTTGCGGGTCAAGCAGTGGTAGTATGTGCGGTACTGCATGGCGCGCGTTCTTTTGTACGATCTCCCGTTGACCATCAGGAACTCGCCCTGGGCCGTCCGTTTGAACCGGACGCCGCCGTGGGTTATTTTGGCTGGAGATTAGAGAGTTACATACGTGATGAGATGGAGGGGTGATACATGCGACGGATGATCTCTTAGGCTATGAGCAATTCATGCAGCTAAAGTGTCTACTACAAAGATAGTTTCTGTTTCTGCTTCGGCTAATTCTCTCTATTTTAGTTATCATTTTTAATATTGCGGACAGAAGGCCACCTTAGGCAGCAGCTTGGCGGGCACATTGGTGCCCCGGAACCGTGGCGGATGATTGTGTGGTTTCTTGCCCAGCTTAATACCGCCATCGAACTTGGTGATGGCCCGCGCGGAGCACTTGTTCTCCGTCAGCCGCTTGCCATTGCCGTCGGAACAGATCCAGTTGACTGTGGACCGGAAGCTGGCCTCCTTCTTGTACATGTATCCGTTAAAGACCAGGTTGAAGCCCTGCTTTTGGTTGCGCAGGAAGAAGTAGTCGTGCTTCTCGATCCACACACCTCGGGAAACGTCCCCGATGAACTGGCCTGCAATGGTGGAGGTGGAGGATTACTGGATGTGTTGCCTGTGGTGGTCAACTGGGGATCTTAGGAGGCCCAGCCCAGAAAAACACAGGGATTGAAGCAGTGCTGAACGAACGATTTATTGCAGGATATGTTCCGCGACATACTCGAGATTAAGTACATAGGTAAAATACAGGAGCCTTAATTTATGTAAATCATATATGTATGCACATATGTACACACTTGTTTATGTATTCTGGGCCATATGTAAATCAAGCTGTGTTAACAAACTCACCCACTAACGGTAGTTACTGTTTGATAATAGACACTGCGGCGCTTGGTAAAGACCACAAGTTTCCTTTTTAGCATTGCTTATAACACAATAATACTGTGTTCACTGAAAATCACTTATTATTCCCTTTTTTGGAGGGAGACGACGCCAACAATAACAACACGGCTCCGATGCTAGCTCGCTGTGCACAATCAAGAAACACACACAAACGCGCTGGATATGGGCTTGAAAATATTCCCCATTGCACATTTAATATCATATTTATTGTATACTTCAGTATACATTATATTATTTACGATTGACCACAATTTGTTTGCAAAAGAACCGTTTAATTTCCACGGCGAAAAATGTGAGAACAACTACAACAAAAATGGCGTATTTGCACGCAGCGTTGCCAGTTTCTCTGTTTCTGCGGTAGATCTGGCAACGCTGGTACTTAGCGCGCTATCCGGCATCGCTGTGGCCGAAATATGTGACCGGTCTGGCAGTTCGCAGTCTGGCAGCACTCTGTCTACCTTAGTCCGGCTACTCTGGCGTGTTTTTCAACAATTTCCCATTTTAATTTTAATTTTATTTGATTTATACCTGCTTATAAACCAATAAACGGCTGCAAGACCAGTCAGAAACGCTTTTCAGTTGTTTTATTTTCGTTTTCGCTCAAGGCGACTCATTTTGACATTGATGTTTTAACCTGTTGCACTTTTCTCCTTCCGCAGCCGCCACATCCGCATCGGCAGCAATCGCAGTACCTCCGCGAAAACGCGGCAGACCCAAGACAAAAGTTGAAGATGCGACTCCGAAGCCGAAGCTCCTGGACAAACTGCGGGCGGCCACCGAGAACGAGGCGAACAGCGAACCGGCCGTGTACGCCTCCACCACCAAGGGTAAGTAGGGAATACCCTTTCGGTACCTGTTGCTGTTGGCTAATCTAATTGGTTTCGGTTACTCTGCCCTCTTCCCACGCAGGCGGCGTCAAGTTAATCTTCGATGGCCACCTGTTCAAGTTCTCGTTCCGCAAGGCGGACTTCTCGGTGTTCCAATGCTGCTACCGCGAGCACGGCGAGGAGTGCAAGGTGCGGGTGGTGTGCGACCAGAAGCGGGTGTTCCCCTACGACGGCGAGCACATGCATTTCATGCAGGCCAGCGACAAGAGCTGCCTGCCTTCGCAGTTTATGCCCGGGGAGTCCGGGGCCATTGCCTCGATGGACCCCAGCAGGGCTCGGAAGCCAATGATAAGAAGCAAAGCCAAGTTGGAGGAATCCGATCCTGAACCTGAACCAGAACCAGAGGAGGAGATCGAAGAGTTTGAGATTCAGGAGATCGACGAGCTCGAGCTAGACGAATCAGCCGCTGGTGCAGAGGAGAAGCCGCCTGCTAAGGAGCCCGCCGCAGAGGTGGATCCGAATGATTTCCGCGAGAAGATCAAGCGGCGCCTGCAGAAGGCTTTGCAGAACAAGAAGAAGTGACACCTTTCGTGCCTATGCGCCAAGAATTATGCATAAATTTTTCTTTATTCTTTAATTGGGTTTCCAATATATATATTTTACATCAATTCACCAACATACATAAAATAGTTAAGCTTTTCCTAATAAAATGATGAGAATAAATCAAGCAAACCAGCAAACACTTAGCACCTAAGCGCTAAACGAATGCAGCGATGTAAATGTGTTATCCCAGAATAATCGACCGATAAATAACCATTTTATTTCCCTATTTTTTCAGTCACCCAACATGTCCGAAACTGTGGCCCGCAGATGTTCCTAATAAGTCGCAAGGGCGGCACTCTGCTGACCATCAACAACTTCATCTACCGCTCCAATCTCAAGTTCTTCGGCAAGAGCAATAACATTCTTTACTGGGAGTGTGTCCAGAACCGATCGGTCAAGTGCCGCAGCCGTCTGAAAACCATCGGCGATGATCTCTACGTAACCAATGGTCTGTGCTCCGAAAGTAACTCACTTTTTGTAAGCTAATGGCGTGTATTTTTCTTCAATCCAAAAGATGTGCACAATCACCTTGGCGACAGCAGGCGCGTTGAGTCGGCCAGAGCTGCTGGCATGCTAATCCACAAAAAGCTGAGCTCCCTCACGCCCGCCGACAAGTTACAGGGTTCTTGGAAGCAGGAGCCCACCGAGGCAAACCTAGACCTGCAGCCCAGGATGTAAGCGATTGCCGCTTCTTAACCATTCCCCTTTCATCCGACTTGCATGCATATTTTCTAAGATAAAGCTATTTTTTTGCAATGGTTATGCAAATTTGTAGACTGAGTGTCCCGAGCCCATTTAGGATGGGTAAGTACTAGAGGGCTACATAACACCGTTCACTTTGTTTGCATTTTAGAGTATTCAGAATACATGCCATTCAGTTGTCCCGTTCTCTTTGCGTTCACTTCGTATGTGTTCGGAGCTTTAAGGGCCCGATCGAAATGAACTCAATGAATGCGTGCAAAGACTGAATGAAGCCGATGAATTCTCAATGGCAATTCAGAGTACTGAGAATTCTTTTTGTCTCATTTGCCGGTTTGAATGGTGTTATGCAGCCCTCTAGTAAGTACTACCTACCTGTGACTGCATTCGCATATTCCCCTCACGGGTTGTACAATTTATTCTGTTAATGGCAATGGAATACAAAACAGGGACGTTTAATAAAATCATATGAACATTCAATCGAAATTGAGCATCTCATAAAACGCGACTGTGACCTTGTGTCATAAAGCATCTACAAATACCTGCTTAGTTCTCATTTTCCTCTAAGCACTATTATTCTTTATCGAATCATTGATTTCCAAATATTTTTCATATGGGCGGGCAACTCCCTGGTCACTTTTTCGCAAGCCAGTTCAAGCACTGATTTCAGCGAAACTTGAAAGATTTTAATGCAACTAATTTTAATGTACTTATTATATATCAATTCATCTTAATAATGTATTTGAGTTGACTTAATAATATTAAGCAGTTTTTTTTTTTAATTGAATTTTAATGCACGCGACAATTTCTTCCATCGCACTTTTTGTGATGTTTTTCACTATTTAAGTAAATCAGAGAAGTACAAATGCGGTTTCTGTTGACTCTTTGCAATCTCCCAGTGATGATAGAAAGCAAAAGTCCCAGCATAGTTTCTCTGCTTTGGAGATTTTTATCAAAACACATGATCTTTTTATCAAATCAAATCTTTCATCAAAATGATCAAAAGTCGGGAGTTGCGCGAGTTTGCATGCGAATATTTCGAAATTTGTTTTAGAATAAAGGCTTTCAAATTTAATACATTGGAGTCATTATAACCGGATTCTACTGTATTTTAAAAATAGTAACTTAAGAGCATTTTTTGTGGTTTTTGTCGCGGTTGTACTTTTCAGAGAATAGCCCATATGTTAGTAATTTATTTGTAGTATTACCTGTTTAAATTTATTCTTGGAAAGTGGAAAACTAAGGCTAACGGCAGAGTGCGCGCCAACTACAAAATGCATTAATTTTAGTATCTGCAAAAATTTGTTATATTTGTAAAAGGACTAAACGTTTAACCATTTCCTTTGTAGGTTATTTTTAATAAGCGTTTTTGTACCAGGTTCTCTTGCAATGTACCTTTCTTTTTCATTTCACATAAATATTTTCGATAGACAATATTCATTATCACCAGGTTGTAGGGAACGTACGCTGTTTTTGAGTTTTTTAAAGTAGAGTTTATGGTTTCAATAATTCTCTGTTTATCTAAGGATTAAGTACTTTTTGAAATGTCCAAGTATCCCTTTTTTAAGTCTATTTTAACGAAGCTTGGTAATATACTGGGCAACTACAAGTTTGAATATTCTGAGATCTTCTCACATTCCCTCCGAGGGATTTAAAGATACGCATATTCCCACCAACTGTTTGAAACTAGTCGGATGGAACCCACGGCATCTTTAGGCTAGCCAGCTTACACCTGACATTCTTGTGGTTGTGCGAGGAGCAAGTGCTTCGATATTTCACCTCGTTGGCCACCATGAAGGTCGAGGCACGGGCTTTGCATCCCTTGTGATGGTACATGCAGCGCCAGGAGCCGATCAAGTTATCCCTGCCCAGGATCCGATGCACGATAAACTGTTCATTGGCTATGATGAGCTTGGGACGCCTGTGGGCCGCCAGATTGAATTCGGCAGGTCCGTCATACTGCATGGCTTTCTTCGAGTACCGACGTCGAACTGAAAGAAGGGAAAGCAAAGCAACTGCATCAGAAATAGGAAATTATGAGTGCACAGGATAACATCTCTGTATAAGGCTTAAGTGGGTAAAGACGACAGCATCCAAGGTTTTTCCAAGATGTTTTATTTTGTAATTTGTAAAATTGCTTAAACCTATCAGCAGCACTTACACAACGTTGCACTTAGCTTAAGTCTAGGTGAGTCGATTTGCAGTGTGTGTAAGACATACCGATTACAAAGACCAAAAAAAACAGAAATGTAACATACATATTACGGATACCTCAGTTTCTTGCTTCCCTTTAAGTATCAACATCTGCATTCGTATATTATGGCAGCACGCATCGTTTAAACATTAAAAGTACACTAAAATATGTATGTTTTTGAGGGTAAAAAATATAAATTTACAAAATAAGAGTTAAAACATGTCATGGAAACTGCACACAAAATTGTGACATTAAGATCCCAACTACAGACACCACAAATCGAACATCACCTTCGTATAGGTACACTCTACATCGACATTAGTTCGAAAACTCGCTCAAAACCACAGACATTGATGACCCCAGCCCCAGGGGTGGCGCTAGTAATCCTTGCTGATGAAAACCGCTCCGTGGGCTTGGTGCTGCTGCATTAGCGCCATCATCTGCGGCGCCGTCTGCACGCTGGGCAGGGACAGGGGCATCGCCAGTGACATGGATACGGGCACAGGTACAGTCACCGGCATGGCCAAGTGGGTAGTTGTGGTGGCGTAGGTTGGCGGCGGCATCTGAGTAACCTGCGTCATCATATCCAGCGTCGGAGTAGTGGACGTGACCACCGTGTTCGGGTTGAGTATGGGATGCTTTATCGCAGCTGGAACGTTGCCGCTGCCGTTTGCCTTCGCCTGGCAATACAGCTGGCACAGTGGCAGGAGCTCCTTGTGGCGTCTCTTGATATGGCTGAGGAAGTTCCCCGTTGATTTGGTGGTGCCCGAGATGAGGCCGTAGCAGGTGGTGCAGGTGGCCTGGATGGCGCCAGGCGTCTTTTGGTTCGGTTGGATGTTCTTATAGAACTTACCGTCCAGTATCTTGGGCAGGGTAAAGGGTTTTCGGAATGATTCATCGTCGCTCAGATATGTGACGGCCAGAGCGGCAACAGCAGCATCAGTGGACAGTCCGGGCGTGGGCGATTGCTCCTCCATTTTGATCTCAACTGAAAGATTACACAGAAACAGGTCATTAGTAGAGAACTTAGTGAGTGTTTTTAAACTAAAGTAAGCACAAAACGAACACGCATAACAACATATTTTATACACATTTAATTTAATTTATTTAGTTTAAGCTGTGGACGTAGCCTAGGGGTAAAATGATATTATTTGTGGCTCCTAGAAGTCATCCAGCAAGTCCACCGTGAGATCTATCGAGTTGACCTCCGGGCCGTGGGTGTGCGGAGCGCCAGAGATACGCAGGTGGACATCCTGAACTTTGGATGTGGCCAAAGTGGCCCGGCAGCTGTGTTTCACATACCGCGAGCACCGCCAAAAGACGTTTTTCTGGCTCTGGCGGTTCACCACATACCGGTAACCTTCGTAGACGAGCATCACCCGTCCCCGTTGCGTGGTTGTATACTGAATGCTGGTGGTTTTATCCTCCAGGAGAGCCTTCAGCGACTGGATGATACCTGAAATCGAGGGCGAGCAAGTTTATAGTTATTAGTTTTGGGTCGTCTTTGAGAGCATGTCCCAAGATTACAAGGTAGGTACTCCACTTAAGAGCTAGGAGGTACAGTTTCTAGTTACTCGCATTTATTTCAAATTACAAACGCAACAATCAATTAGGCAACTATTGGCTCCTTAAATTAAGGCCCCGACTTTGTAAGCGGCGCCTTGAGGGTCGAGAGCTTGTGGTTGATGAACTCCTGCACCATTTGGGGGGTTAGCTGGTCCCCACGGATGGCAAAGACCTTGCACACGTGAGCTGCAATGAGACGAATGATTCAGCTAAGTAGAAATATTGTTTTGGATTGAAATCACTATCTGCAATGTACTTATGATAGCCTGCAGCAGCTCCTTGTCCGGACACTCCTCGCCTCGGGCAATCTTGGCCAGTGTCTCCTTGCCAATCACTAGGTCTGTTACCCGAGACGTATATATGGCCGGCATGGGTATATAAGCTCTGGCCAGCGCGGCTTTCGAAACATAGACGCGGCTTCCATCGTACAGCGGAATAGCATCCGCATCCTTTTTCGGTTTTTCCACACCACTTGTTGTTGTTGCTCCTGCGTTTTCCTTGTTATTTTCCTTTGGTTTCGCTATGACTTCAGAGTCCTTTTTCGGTGTTTCTGCAATGGCACATTGTGGAGAAAAGAAACATTCGTTAAAACTCTGATTTCTCGTATCAACAGAAAACATAAACAAAATAAAACACAGTTTCATGCAGTGCTTGTATCGGACTTTATTGTGGTTAATTTTATAAGTTAAAAACTACACTTCTAACACATTTCAGGCGGGCAGGGAGCTACAACAGTAATCCTTAATATTTATCACATTCATTGCGGTATTTTATGCAATAAAACACAAATTATTTATTTAAGCACGCCCACGAGTCACACAAGGCAAAAAAATAATGGCAGCACCCAGGGGTGGAGTGTCACAATCGCGCACAGTGGGACTTCGTTTCAGGGTTACGGCTTATTATAATATTAATACCTGTAATTAGTAATTTAAATAAGTTAATGAAAATCGCTCATATTAAAAATAAAACAGTTTGCTTCGAAGGTTTAGTTTTTAATGGATAAGCTGTTGTAAGAGGTAACATTTTCGCTATTCCAGAACAAACTGTACTCGTAGCCCTGGCTGGGACTACAACGATCCGGTAACTCTGTAAGAATGCCACAATTGTGAGAAAAAAAAAAGCAAAAGTGAACGGCAGAAAATGGTTAATAAATGTGTATTATTAAGTGATATTAAAGATATGAAAACGGCCAGTGGTAGTGCAAAATATTGGCTCAATGACTACCTGCACAAGAAAACCCACTCGTCCCTCGTGTCCCGAAGAGCGCGATAAATAGTGTTGTGTGATAAAGCCGAAAAAACAAGCGACGCCTACTTAAATTTCTTTCCAAGAAATTATTGTGTACAAATGCTAAACTAACGAATTTGCAATGCAAAAACAAATGTCACTACCATATCAATAAAATGTTGTGTCCACAACAGAAACAAGCAAGGTGCAGGGAAATTATTTGGCGGATCAACTTGGGAAATCGAGCTGTGCGGAGCTGTCTAATCAATATACACATCCTCCCACTCCTAATTCTGTCTTGCAGAGCTGGAGGAGAACGTATTTAAGGCACAAACATCGCTGCCGGTGTCGAAAAGGAGGCTGAGCAGCTCCCGGAAGCTGAACTATGACCACTTGGATGTGTGCTTCACGAAAAGCAATCGGGGCAACAACCTGCTCACCATTGACGGCAAACCCTTCACTCTTAATCGGCGGATAAGGGACGCCTGCTACTGGGAGTGCGTGAAGCTGCGCTGCAAGTACACAAAGTGTTCCGCCCGCGTGGTGACCAAATCCGACCAGATCTCGGCCCTGAGCGGCTACCACAATCATCCCTAAGTTACGAATTACCTGTGCCATCCAACCATTTAGTCGAATAAATCTGTTAGCTTTGATCCCAAGCAAAGTCGTACCAACCATCACAATGCAGTTGTAGCCTCTGTAGTGTCTTTGCCAGCAAGTAAGCAAGATCCCCAATACTAAACTGCCTTCACCCTTGCAGCTATCGCCGGGTATCAATTGGTGGCCAATCGTCGCGGTGGAAAGAATCTAATCTTTGACGGTCACATGTACACCGTGGAGCGCAAGTACAGGAACAGCATCAACTGGGTCTGCTCAAAGAACAGCAACATTGCGCTTCGATGCCCGGCCAGGTGCATCACTAACTGCAGCTCCAGCAGCATTAAGCTGAGCCATCGCCACCATAACCACCCAGCAGACGTCTGGCAAAGTGGTGCTGCGAGCAAAAAAAGCCACCGTAGCTAGAGAAGAGCTTCAAGCGCGGATTTACCAATTGTTAGTTTAAGAAACATTTTTTAAACACTACGCTTCTGCATATTTAAGAATAGCAATAGCTTATAGCAAGAAAAAGAGTCAGATCATAAATTATTGATAGTTCTAATCCTATAACTATATATTTTAATTAACTACTTATTCTTACTAACTCTTCCGGTTTTGTTTGTTTTTTGTTCACAGGTTTACTGCAGCAAACCCACATTTATCGAGAAAACGGATTTATGATCATCGATGGCTACCGCTTCGTGATTGGAGCCACTCACGTGCGTTGCACCTATTTTAAGTGCGCCAATTTCCGTAACAATTGCCGAGCCAGGGCTATTTTGAATAAGGACTCGAACAAAGTACGGATGAGACACGAGGGCCACAACCACAGTCGAAACGTTGCTGCGAGAAAACGGCTTTCGAAAAAAAGGAAGCAATCTTGAGGAATAAACTAACAAATAATTCAGATTCAAAATGTTCGCGTTCTTTTCACTATAATCCAACTAAGACATAGGCCATTACATCTTTACATTAAAATGGTATTTGCTGCACGCCCACTAACTGCCGATATATATTTCTTGCAGACACAACGAAACTGGCCCAATATGTGCGCTCCAATCGCGGCACCGACCTCGTCTATTACGAGGGCAATACCTACACACCCAACGAGAAGTTGAGGCAGGGCCAGAAGAGCAGAGACTGGAAGTGTTCGATGTATCACAAGGCCAAGTGCCGAGCTCGCTTGGTCACAAGGCTAAGCCTCGTCGGTGATATCATTCACGTCACCACCAACCTGCACACACATCCCACCATGTACACAACCAGCCAGACGAAGACGAAGAAGCAGCCCTGCTTGGAGAGGAATCCCCTCTGCGTGTCCATTAGGCCCAGAAAGATGCAGAGCAAGTAAACTCTACCGACTGAAATGCTTATTTGAGGCGGTCTTAAAGTAAGATGCTCATTAATATTGACTTGAAACTGAACTATAAATTAAAGTATTAGGTTTACGGAAACTAGTATCTTGAAGTTAATCCACTATAGAATAAAATACTTATTGATTTTTAGAGCTTAAATGAATAGCTATCGTTAGGGCATTGTCTGAAAAGATAGTAGACAGAAAACTGCTTTGCCGAACGGAATATACTTATTCTTCTGTTGGGTTTTCTCTATAAGACTTTCAATTAAGACTTTTAACGAAATAAAATCGTTTAATAAGGTCTTGCCATTTCTAACCTGTTGTTAATTCGGTAATTCAAGAAAAGTTATTTATTTCCTTTTATTTTTGACCTACAGAAGGCAAGGCAAGAGCACAGTTTGCAGTAAATTATATCTGAAATAAATATTTTGCACTGTAAGTCCCTCTTTTGTGAATACAATAAATCCTTTGATCGGTGTGCAGTCTCTGCATTTTTATTTCGACAAACTTTCACAACAATATTTCCATCACTTCACTAATATTATTTCGTAATGTATTCATTCTCTTTCTTTGCAGAACTCTTTGTCACAGGCAGGGATCTGCCGGTGGACTCGATATACAATGCCCACGGAATGCTAATGGACGTCATACCGAAGATCTACTGCATTCGTGGGCAAAGGAAGTCCGTGCAGCTGATGTATGATCGATACGCCTATGCCAAGAATAATAGTCACGGCTGCACAACCTACTGGAACTGCCGGCATCGACGGATTGGCTACGAGCCGTGTAATGCCCGACTGTCCACCACCAAGCTGCGAAACGGAAACTTCAAAGTGTTCCTGTCCAAGCCCGTGCATAACCATGCCCCTTCCAAACGCCTTCGCAGGCAGTACGATTAGATTCTAAGCTTTGATTAAATATAAACGCGCCTTGTGACTTGGCAAACAGCATTCAACCGACCTATGACTATGATCTGTAGACGTAGTGAATTATTTTGCCAGCGACTTGCCACTAATACTTATTCTCATCTCTATCCCATCCGCAGAGAGCAGCGTGGCCATATACTCGGCCACATCGCGGGGACGCATGCAACTCATCTACGGCGGCCAGCCCTTCATCTTCGAGAAGACGCTGAAGCTGTCGACGGGCGAGGAGAAGCGCTTCTGGAGATGCAATCAGTGGTGGAATCAAAAGTGTCGCTCCCGTGTCTTCACCATCAACGACGTTGTCTGCCCCTTGAACCGATTCCACACGCACGAGGAAATTGTGCGGCGCAAGAAGCGAGTGCGTCGAGTACCGCCGCCAGTGGTGGTCAAGGTGGACACCACGACGTCGACCAGGCAGCAACAGCATCAGCAGGAGATCCAGCTGGCCAGCGATGCCATGCTGACCACAGCCTTGGAGGACGAATCGCCGGCCACGATTGACGTCAGCGAATTGGGAATGCACCTGAAGTACGAGGAGATTGTGGCGGATGTCACGGGCATTGTGGGCGGTGTCCGAGTGGTCAGCCGTCGGAAGTGATGCCCGCCCGCCACCTTATCCGGAGTGTTTATCATCTAATTTCTTCATTAATAATCGTCGAAGTGGACTTTAGTTTATAGAATAAATGTTACTCTTATTAAAAACACCTCAGACAGAAATGTACATTTTGAGAATTTTAAGTAGCCTAAAAACCCAAGCTCTAATTCAAATGCGAACTTGAACATTTTTCATATTATTTAGTCATTTATCAGTTGAGAATTATTATCACTATCTCTTACTTGTGCGTAAATATACATAGATTTTAACTTGTGTTTTTAGGAGACGGACAAACTAAGTTAACTCTTACCATTCACTTTAAATACATTTAAATAATATATGTGTGTGTAAATCCAATAAACTTAAGCCTTTAACAGTGCATATATAAATTTGTAGTTAACTGACGACTCTCGCCGTGCATTGTTATGTGTAAAACCCTGTAGTAATCATCCGGATCCTTTGCTCTCTTCTTGCAGACACCGATGCCTCGTTTTACTTCACTAAGGGTCAGCGGGAATCGATCAAGCTGAACTACGGCGGCCACAGCTACGTCAAGTTTATGGAGAACGGCCGCGGCACCAAGTGGATTTGTGCCACGCGCTCCACCACCAAGTGCCGGGCTCGCATTCGCACCACCAAAAACGATCGCCTCGAGGTGCTGCATGCACCCCACAATCACGAACTGACGTCGGTGAAAAAGGACCGGGGACGTCTCCGTAAGAAGGTTAAAAAATAGAAATGATAGTTGTCTTACTGTTGAAAAATTATAGTAATTACTTTCAGAGCCAAGTCTGATCAGAATAATACAACAGTCCAGCAAACTTAGTAGAATTATATTAATTATTATCAGGCCCGTGCGCACGGGGGGGTTTTGGGGGTTGTAACCTCCCCCATGGAGAATTTTTCCACATACATTTTTATAAACAATACAGAACTTATTATATAAA
>JAEIHY010019978.1:0-23254 GCA_018904565.1 Drosophila tsacasi
ATTTTCCCATCTTTCACGTGCAGGTCGTTAGCACTGCTATTTCAGTGAACACAGCTGTATTTAAAAGACATTAATAGACATTTACAATATAAATAAAAACACAACCTCACATTTTAATGTAAATTAATGACCGATCAGTTAGTGTTGATGCAGTTTATTTCAAGTGTCAAAACAAGTAATCAATTACTCAATATCTAAATAAAAACAATTTATGCTATTAAGTAAATAAACCTTCTTATCAAATGAGGAAATACATATAGGAAGTTATAGATTGCTTAAATCAATTGTGTTTATAGAGGCAATGAAGAAAGTTCTGATAAATACTTCTTATAATATACTTAGACAACATTTTTGTTTGTAAAATATCATAATTAAGTTCATAATTTGTCTCAACATGCGAGCAGTGAAGATTTGCGTGATCCCAAACCCATAGAACGAAGTTCAATCACGACATTAATCAATCGTCTTTCTCTTTTTAGACCCTACTTCACTCAATCCCAATCCCAGACCCAATCCCGCGGTTAAACAACTTTCAAAGAGAGTAAAGCCCGACCTTTATTTGCTTTTGGCAGCTTTCTAACTGCACGGCAACCGGAGTCGTAAATTGGCAAAGAAGGGCGTAGAAACAAGCACACAACATCGGGGAGATCGAGAAGTGTAATAAAAATAAAGATTTCGGAACTGGCGAAGAACTGGCACGAGGGGAATCACACATATCTATATACACATTACTTATGGGGGCTTTATTATTATTTTTTCCAAGAAAACCGCCGATAAGTGACACCATTTATCAGTGAAGCCTACACTCGTATTGTTATTCGAGAATTGCAACTGCATTGGTCTTATCACTTTTATTGTTTCCCTCCCTACTTACATTTTGAGGCCGTTTATTGTGTATTTATTGTTTTAAAATCCGAATCCGATATCTGCATCCAAAGTGCTAGTTTAATGGGAGCTTAAAATCAATAAATTTTCGGTTTTCACACATTTCATTTTTATGCTAATTCACTTGTTGTTCAGTTGTTATATAAGTAACGACCCGACGGCACTATCTTCCACGCTTTCATATACAAATCGGCCTTCGGGGTATTATCACTTTATCTATGCTTTGTGAGTGGCGAATCCATCCATTGTGCCCCTGCCCGGGCAGAAGAAGCTGCTGGGACTTGGACTTGGTACTCCGCCCAGTCACTTGCTTTGCCACACAAATATTTCACTCTTCACATTTTTCTCGTTTTCTCATTTTCCACTTTTACTTTTGCAATTACTTTTCTCAGATTTTCCACTCAATCGCAAGTTGCAGCACTGCTTCGGCGATCAATCACAGGTTTTTGGTCTCGATAACAATTAGACGGGGAACCGCGCGCTAATGGAGCTCGTAAGAGTTTGATCGCTGGACTGAGACTGTGGCGGAAACCCGAGACCGGAGACCGGAGAACGGAGACCGGAGACCGATAGCACCGGGTCGGGGATTGGGGACCGGGGCGAGAGAGCGTGCGAGAGTGCGGCAATAACAATGGGGGCTACAGTCGCTGCCGATCCGATTCCGATCCACGATCTCTGCGCTCGGGAGCTTTGGCCGAGTGCCGCCGGGTCGGGTCACGACGCCCGAAGGCTGCGAAGAAACAGTTCGGATCGTATAAGTTGGAGCACAGGGAGCTTTCAGGCACGGATCGCAGATCGCTCTGCGTCTGCTCAAAGCGGTTAACGACGACTGTCCCCAATTCCAGGTTTGTTTGCTTATCGTGGAGTCTTTCCAGAGGTTCTATACCCTTAAAAAGTTTTACTGTGTTAACCAGTTGTTAAAGAAACGACTAAGTTTGGGGAAATTTCGGTGACTCAATTATTGCTGTTTTTTAAGCCCAATAAAAACTAACACAAAAACTTTTCGAATCGTAATTTATGCATTTGTTGCGATTGAATCCCAATTTGCTTGAATGATACAATTGGAAATATTAAATTAAATCAATATTGAACAATTCATCAAAATTAACCTTTCTCTAGCAATTTATATTATAATAAACTATCAATAATAAAAAAGTTACATTAAATATATTAATATTAATGTAATAATATATATAACTTAAAAAACTTTATCAAAAAGGGCGCGTAGCCCTTCGGTGTTTAACCCTCAAGCTTCCCCATTTCTTGTTGTGGTACTTTTTTGGCAGAGATGCGTCCATAAAAACGCAAAATACTTGAGTCAACAGATAATATAATAAAGAATTCCACACACGTCTTGGCTGCTTCTGATACACTTGGCGCAATTACCTGAAATCGGCACAGAGAAGCCCCGAAGAAAGGCACTCTCCTCCGCCTCCCAAAGGGGACAGGAAAATATGCTGTCAACATTAGAAAGTAAGGCAAATCGAGACAAAAAACAAAACTCCGCCGAAGATGTTCGATGGGATGGACTGGCAGCAGCAAGGAGACGAGGAGATCACACACGACCAGCTGCGTGGAAATTGACCAAAAGTGAGCACTTTGCCTGCCCAATTTGTGCCTGTCCAAGAGTTGTCTGGACAGGAAGATCTTGGCTTCAGCTCGCCAGATAGCATGTGAAAGTGCGCATAGAATGATGGAGCAGTGAAAATGGAAAATGCCCAAGACCAGTCTTTCCACTTCCTGTAGAAAATCTAGCCAGAGTCTGCGTGTAAAAAAAAGGGGAAAAATTAAAATAGAAACTGGTTGTCCGCCGACTAGAAGCCTTAAAAGGTTTCCCATTTTCCCTGTTTAAATAAAAAATCATTTTTCTTTTGCCATGCTTTATATAGTAAATTGTATATTTCTTTTTATATCGTGTTCGACGACCCCCCACATTTTACATTTTGTAATTTCAAAACTCTTTCCTCTTTCGAGCTCTCGAAAACTTTTTCTGTGCTTCGTGTAATATTTGATTTAAACATTCTACTTACTTACTTGGTGCAAAGTTGTGAATTATCTTTTGTTAGTAACATTAAAATGTAGAGTTAAGGTTAGATTTTCGACAATGTCGCACACACATACTATCTCTCTCTCGTTCGTTTTGTAAAATAGTTTGGTTTTCTTGGAAAAGGAGGCCTTAGTGCCTGGGTTTCCCTTAGCTTTATCACTCTACAGTTCAATATCTTATATTGGTGCGAGACAAAGTGCAATGTTAATTTTAAATATATATATTTTCTTTGATTTTTGTAAATATTTCGAGGGTCCTGATTGGACGCCCTCCGTGGATCAAAAACAATTAAAGCGTTTTAGCTGCGCATTTAGATGCTAGCTCCAAAAGGGTTTTCCAAAAAGAATAATACGTGCTTTGCCGAAATGCCAAATTGTAGTTCGATCTATATCCCTGATAGTGCCTCGATCCTCGGCGACATGAAAGCACACTTCTGTAGTTAAGTATTATACTTGTTCATTCATTTATTTAATTAAACAAAAGTGGGTAACTTAAGCAAACACAAAAGACTAAATGATTTCTGGGCCTGCGACCGATCAAAGTTGTCAAGAGCTCATTCGCTCGGCTTGAGATAGTTTAATTAAATATAATACAATAAAATAAATATTAAACATAGGAGTAAGAAATAAAATTAGAAGGGGTTTTATTCATTCCAAAAAGTACGCTGATCGACCCCCCTATGCGGGCTCCTCTCCTCACCCTTCGCATAGAGTTGCTTGGCTATTTCCTACATCTCTTGGCTCTTTAGGTTGCATTAAAGACTTGCTGTGAGTTGGATTTCTAAACACTATACATTTCGTGTTATTTGTATTTTTGTTACTTGGTTGCTTGCTGTTTGCTCTCGTAATTTCACTAAACTAATATTTAACATTTCATTACTTTCACACACAATTTATGCTCTTAACAATTTCGTCAGCAAAAAATCGTATCAAAGAGTCTGCATACGTTTCAATACAAAATATAATCGTAATTAATATTCAACTCCATCGGTTACTCCTGCTACTCCTCCGTTGCATCACTATCAAATCTACAAATCCTCCTTCTTAGGTCGAAATCGCGTCGTTCAGCAGCGCGTTCAGCTCGCGAATGTGCTGGGCCTTGGATCCGGTGGCGGTGGAGGCTCCGCAAGCGCGTCCAACGTAGCTGTGGATAGTCAAAGAAGCACAGATTAGCTTAGGGATCCTGAGAGATTCTGATGTTCATTGGGTTAGAGACACGTGCACTAGTCTTTAGTCTTGAAACTAGATTTCTTAGGTTGGTTTTTATTTTTTAGCACACTTAGGGCAATGGCAAATGTTCAATGAAATGAGGGGTTAGGCAAGCGCAGGGTATTAGGTCTAGTTTATTATTAAATGAAAAGAGATCTTAGGGCGAGGCGGGAACTTAAAGGGAAACCACACCGAACCCAAACATTGAAATGGACTCCTGAGAAGAAGCAATCCCTTGCTTCTCTTGTTTATATTTTATTTTTAATCCTTAGGATTCTTGTTACCATAAATTCTCAAGCCTCGTTCGTACAGCAAACTGCCTGGTTCAGGATGTGAGATACATGTATGAAATGCCTAATGCCTAAAAGCGTCTAGAAGTGTTGAAGAGTTATATATAGTAGGTATGTTTGTTGTGTGGTTTATACAACACTTTGGACAAAACATACAAAACGAGGTTGACAGGACGACGACTTGGGTTAGATCGGAGCAATACATATGTCGGGGTTAACTGTGGTTATCTCTTTTACAACAAGGGACTTGCGAACGGCCAAGGAATGGGAGCGGGGAACTTGTCAAAATCAAACTCAAAACGCAAAATCGAAACGCGCGTGCTTAGTTCTGAACTGTAAAGTAAGACAGTAAGTGGTCAGAGGTTAAGATATAGTTTAGTTCGAGGCTGGATAAGGTAAAGTAAGAGTAGTAAGTAGTTTTTAGTGTATTGTTTCATTATTTTTTTTTTCGGGAAGGGTATAACAAACATCATGCCGAACAACAGAAATCAGCAATTGAAGAATAGAAAACGAAAACATATACAGAAACAGAAACGGAAACGAGACAAATGAGGAGTTAACGGAACTGAGAATATTAATTTGGATCGCTCCGAGGGTAGTAGTTATAGTTTCAGATAGTAGTAGTAGATAGATAGGTTGATTAGATAGATTAATTGTAGATATATCTTAGATAGATTGTATTTGATCGCGGACAGCGTCGTTGCTTAGCTAGCTGTGTATTCCTGGTGGTCCTCTCACCTAATTTTGCGTCCGGACTTGGCCTTACGCGTTCCGGGAGCGGCCGCGATGCCCGCGGGCCTATTGAAATCGTGTCGTACGTTCTTTAGGTCAAAGTGCTTGGCGGCATTAAACTCGCCACTCGGGGCCGACGCCGCAGCAGGATCCGTAGGATCGCCCTTCGCGTTCGAGGCGGCGAACATGCGGCTTAGCCAGGGTTTCGATTTTTGATCGGAATCGGATTCGGATTCGTGATTAGTATGATCATTAGTGGTAGTAGTATTGGTGGTTGTATTGGAGAAGGAGGATTGCTCATCGCTTTGGCTGTAACAATAACACATACACAGAGAGAAAACGAGAGAGAAAGAGAGAGGATTTGTTTTTGTTTGGTTTTTTTTTTCTTCGATTTTTTGGGTTCTTTCGAATTTGTCACAATTTTGGTTCTTTTCTTGCGTTCCGCCAATTGCTCGTCACATATTTACACAACGAATGGGACTGGGATCGAGGGGTTTGGTTGTCGGAATAACACAAAACTGGTATTTGCTCATCGTCTTGCACAAGTTTCGATTAGTAAAGAAAGGTACAACTTAACGAGGGCATCGGGGGTTAAACAAAATCATAAATAAGAAGCCATGCCAAGTAAAATGAACAGGATGATTGTATCTAATGGATGATGAGGCCAATTTGCTGATGGACTCGCTTGGAGAATTTTCAGTGATCGAATTTTTTGTGAAAACAATGTTGGTTTGGTTTTCTTTTGCGGTGCCTGGACATGCTCATCCAAAACGGAATAAAAGATAACTCAAGGCGGATATCCGTTCAATGTGTTTTTGTGTGTGGAATGTGTTGTTGTTTATATCACTTGTCTAGGGTCTAAGTCTAGCTACTCAGGGAGAGATATTGAGAGAGATATATATAGAGATAGGCGGTAGCAGCTAGGAGGCATCATGAGGGGTGGTAGGAAGAAGCTCTAAGTTCAATAAAATTTACCCAATGCCGTATGACGTTAGCTTATAGTGTGAGGTAATTAAATATCAGAAGGGATAAGGAGTACAAATTCATTGAAAGTTGAATCAGTTATAATTAAACGTTGGGAATTCTGATATTTAAGTTTGCAATTTCTTAAGGGGGGGGCGGTATCATCTTAAGAATATGCCTACAAATTTTCAAAACTAAATTCGCATTATTTATATATTAAAAGCTTATTTAAGTGCATCGTCTTAACTCGGCGCTGTGTGGTGTGTTTCAACTTTGAACACGTTTTTCTCGAAACGACTTTTTTGAAATTGGCGGGCGTGATAACTCAAAAAGTTCTTAACCGATTCCCACAAAATTGTTTACACATCTACTCTATAGTGATAGTTTCTATGTGAACCTCCAACATTCTAAACAAGTTTTCAAAAATTAACCCTTTATTCCAAAAAACCATTGAAAAAATAGGGTTAAAAATCGATTTCTTTTTTGAAGTTTGCCAATTTACGATTTTTGTTCTTTGTTTGTTGGGTCACATAGAAAATACATGTTTTAGGAACAAGTACCAATTAAAATTTTTATTTTCAGATCACCGTACGAATTTAGAGAATTCCCGCCGATTGACAACTTTTTTCAGGAGGGTCTCGGCAGATTAATTTCACGGCGGCCATTTTGACAAAAAAAAATTCCAAAAACAATTGTTTTTTTAACTTCAATATCTAATAAAGTAGCATGTTAAATTTAAAAATGATTCATTTATTCCTTCCCAGTTAAAAAAAATCCTCAAAAACGGTTTAAAAAAGGGCTGTTACATTTATCACCCCCCTTCAGTATGTACTAGTATTCAGGCTTTAAAAATGTGCAGGGCCTTGAAATCTATATAAAATTCTATTCCTTAGAAGTATATTTCATACATTAAAATTGAATTTAAATCGGTTTAAATCTAAATTTACATTATTTTTCACAGAAATCAAGCGTCATACGGCCTTGGCAACTAAGAGATAGCGATAGCGATAGCTTCGGTAAATAAAAAGATAGTCCAGTAAAATAATGGTTGGGTTAATGCAAAAATAGAGTGAAATAATAGCAAAAGAGAGAAAGATATTGAGAGAATTAAAGCAAAAAACAGATACAGTGCACGGTGAGAGTTGTGGGTGCTTTTAACTCCAAGGGGACAGAGATAAAGAGAGAGACTGCAGAAGATACGTAGTCTGAGGCAAAGGGAGATGAGGCTGAGGCGCGGGCTCAGTCTCCCGTGGGAGGGATACGGTGACCGCTTAGTGTTCTAGCCCTGGCACCTACCTGACGTCGCGGCTGTGGTTGAGGGCGGTGAGGAAGCGGGGCTGCACATAGGTCCAGCAGCCCTGGTTCTTGTGCTCCTCTTGGGCCCACACGAGCTCGGCGTTCTTGTAGAGGTTGGCCTGCTCCTTGACCAGATCGAAGGGGAAGGGCGAAATCTAAGGGAAGTGAAATTATTAGTTAGGTAAAGCATTCCTCTTTAGCTAAGTATAGCTAAGTAATAGTCCTTGCCTGCTCCACACGCACGATGGCCACCTCGTTCTCCAGCTTCTTGTCGGCCCGCGTCTTGGTCAGATCGTAGTACACGCGACCCGTGCAGAAGACGACCTTCTTGACGTTGCTCGGGTTCTCGCCGGCCACGCGGTCGGGGATGATGCGCTGGAACTCGCTGCCCTCGCTCATCTCGCTGAAGGGGCTCTTGGCCTCCGGGTGGCGCAGCAGCGACTTGGGGGTGCACAGGATGAGGGGCTTGCGGAACGGCAGGGCGATCTGGCGGCGCAGGATGTGGTAGTAGTTGGCGGGCGTCGTGCAGTTGGCCACGATCCAGTTGATGTCGTGCAGTTGGCGGGTGCCGAACTCGTCGGACTCCGGGGGGAAGTAGTCGGGGTCGTCGCTGCTCATCTGCAGGAAGCGCTCCACGCGGCACGAGGAGTGCTCGGGGCCCATGCCCTCCATGCCGTGGGGCAGCAGCATCACCAGGCCGGACTGGCGCACCCACTTGGACTGGCCGCTGGAGATGAACTGATCGATGATCGACTGGGCCGTGTTGCTGAAGTCTCCGAACTGCGCCTCCCACAGCACCAGGGCGTTGGGGTTGGTCATCGAGTAGCCGTGCTCGAAGCCCAGCACGGCGTACTCCGACAGCGAGCTGTTCGACACGGAGTAGGGCGCCTGGTCGGGGTACATGTGCTGCAGCGAGTTGTAGGTGGCCTTGTCCACCAGCTGGTGGTGCAGGACGTGGTGGCGATGCGAGAAGGTGCCGCGCTCCACATCCTGGCCGGAGAGGCGGACGTGGATGCCCTCCTTCAGCAGCGAGCCGAAGGCCATGGCCTCGCCCAGAGCCCAATCGGCGATCTTCTCGTCCACCATCGTCTTGCGGGCGGCGAGCACGCGAAGCAGACCCCTAAGCGGAGGAATATTAGAGCGAACATCGGGAAATACGGTTTGCAAACTCACTTGTGGATCACGAATTCCGCGGCATTTGGTGGCGGCGACGAGAATCGGTTGCCGATGTGGATGAGCGTCTCCTCCTTGACACCGGTGGGCGCCACCTTCAGGGGGTCCTTGCCCTCGAAGAAGCCGGACCAGGGCGAGTCCAGCCAGTCCTTGTACTTGACGTGCGTCTCGGTCTTGGCCAGAGCAAAGGCCTCCTCGCAGATGTTCTCGTACTTGGCGGCCACGGACTTGACCTCCTCGCCGGTGACAGTGCCCTCGGCGATCAGCTTGTCGGCGTACAGATCCAGGCAGTTCTTGTGCTTGCGGATCTTCTGGTACATCAGGGGCTGCGTGAACATGGGCTCGTCGATCTCGTTGTGTCCGTTGCGACGGTATCCCACCAGATCGATGACGCAGTCCTTGTGGAAGGTGGCACGCCACTCGGCCGCCACCTTGCACACGTGCATCACGGCCTCCGGATCGTCGGCGTTCACGTGGAAGATGGGGGCGTTCACCACACGGGCCACGTCCGTGCAGTACGGCGAGGACCTCGAGAAGCGGGGATCGGTGGTGAAGCCGATCTGGTTGTTGGCCACCACGTGGATGGTGCCGTGGGTGGTGTAGTCGGGCAGGTCCGAGAGATGCATCGTCTCGTAGACCACGCCCTGGCCGCAGAAGGCGGCGTCACCGTGGATCAGGATGGACATGACCTTCTTGCCCTCCTGGTCGCCGCGGTAGAACTGCTCGGCACGGGTCTTGCCCTGCACGACGGGATCCACGGCCTCCAGATGGGAGGGGTTGGCCACCACGGCCAGGCGGATGTTCTTGTTTGTCACGCGGTTCAGACGCTCGATGTAGGTGCCCAAATGGTACTTGACATCACCGGAGCCCTAAGGAGAAACTTCATATTGGAGGAGACTTTCTTGGGAAAGCTTTCTGGAGAAACTTACATCATCGGCGGCCTCCAGACCAGCGAACTGGGTGAAGATCTGGTTCAGGGGCTTGCGGCACACGTTGGCCAAGGTGTTGAGGCGTCCACGATGGGGCATGCCCATGATGACCGACTCCACGCCCAGCTCGGTGGACACATCGATGATCTCCTTCAGGGCTGGGATCATGATCTCGCAACCCTCCAGCCCAAAACGCTTCTCGGACGAGTACTTCTTGGCCAGGAAGGCCTCGAAGCCTGTGGCACGGGTCAAGCGAGCCAGGATCAGACGCTTCTCCTCGGGCGAGAAGTTCAGGACGCCGGGTGTCTCGAACTGCTTGCGGATCCAGTTGCACTGCTCTAGGGAGTTGATGAACATGAACTCCACGCCAATCTTGTTGCAGTAGACATTCTCCAGGCGGTTGAGGATTTCCCTACAAGGCAAGGCAAGGAGATCTTAGGATCAACCAGGAAGTTGCAAATAGTGGTATGCACTCACTTCAGGGGCAGGGAGGCCTCATCGCCACCGATAAAGGTGGTGCTGGGTAGCTTGAACTGGCGCTCCATGTCCTGCTCGCCTGTTTCCGCAACGATTTGGGGGTAAGAATGGGTCAAGACTTTAATAAGGAGCTCGGCAAGGTGGGGGTCAGGTGAGAGTTAGGTTAGTAAACTGTAGGCGGCAAATGTTGGTTTTGAAATTCGGAGTGTAATGATTTTTTAGTTTCTTCGTAGATACGAGCAAAGACCTAATAGTAACAAGATGTGTAACGCTCATACAGGAAAAATGCAGCAGCAAAATAATCGTATGCTGTTACTCATCTTGCTGTTACATTGGTCTTTGCTACGAGTACCATTCAGGGTGTACGAGTACAGAGAGTTCGGATTGGGTTCATGCTCATCTCGGTTCTTAACTGACACCCTCTCAAACACTTGGCTCAACGGGCCAGGGGACATGCATTGTACACTGGTGGTGATAACTGAACTGAAATTGGTTCCCGGATGGTTTCGCAATCATTTCACTTGCAATCAGACTAATTGGGGCTTATCATCGATCGATTTCCCTTCGTTTCGCTTGTGAAAAAATAAAAAACAATCATGCAATCTGTATTCATGACAAGGTCGAACGAACTCGTGAGAATAAACTATATAAACTATACTTTAACTTATTGTCACATTTTAAATTACAAAACACAATATAAATAATGAGGCGGGAGAATGTACAAACGATGTAACACAAATTCATTGGCAATATATAGGCGTATATTTACTTGGTTCTATATATATCATACACAACATTTGTGTGGTGGGTTTCGATTTTGATGTCGGGGATATCGTGTGTGCGTGAAAGACAAGAGACAGTCACTACCACAATGTTCTCGGTAGGTTCTTAAGGTATGTACAGATCGAGGAGATCAAGGAGTGGGGTTAGGGAACGCAAAACGGGGCGTGGTGGGTCCCGGGTCGAATTTACTTACCGAAACTGAAATTAGCGTAAATGGATTTCGTCGAGGAGTTGCCAGGCAATTCTGGTGTATTAATTTCAAGTGGGTCGAGGTGAGCAATATTATGTCCTCGAATCTAACGTGTCAGTTGTCAATATTGGGTGGATTGGTGGTGTGTGGTGTTGGTAGTATTAACAATGTTTTCGAATTGGTTTCGGTTCGTTTTTCGATTGGTTTTTAGGTTTTCACAACACACACATAATAAGTACAAAGAGAGAGAATTTGGAATTTGATTTAAACATTGTTTTCAATACGAGATTTGGCGGTTTTCGGTTTGAGTTTCGATTGCAGTTTGTTTTCGATTTGGTTTAACATTTAGGTTAGGAAGCGGTTATATAAAAATAAAGTAAAAAGAAAATAATCAATTAAAATTATAGATCGTAGTAGAGTATGGCGAAGAAACGAAAAATATAAACATAACAGATTCCTCAGCGCACAGAACACAAAATGAAGCAAATTCTAAAGGCTCGTAAGTAGACAATGATCGATAGATATAAATATGGTGGTTATGTTTCGTTTGTCGAACGTTAATCAAGGATCAGGGATCAGTGCAGTGCACAGGACAGAGACAGAAAGGTAAAGAGACATGAAAGTGGGGTGCCGGAACAGAGAGTAGAGAAAACTAGAACTATAAACCGTAACTGAAAGACGAAGAACTTTTGCGAAAGCCAAACACCAAAAGGTTACTTACAGGAAATATCATAAACCCAAAACGCTAGAACGGAACTCGCTAACTATGACTTAAGCCTACGGAATAGTCAATTTTCCTGCTCCTCATCAACTCCGAATTTCACTTAACATTCTTCTGCTGTTAAAGGTTACTTAAGCACGATACACTCGCAGTTTTTCGGGATGTTTAACTTAGGCGCTAGGTGTGGGGATGGGGGAGTAGCGGTTGGTGCACGATTATCGGATTGAGTGCGACTATGGGTTAAATGAGAGAGTTCTGTAAAAAGAAGAATTTACCAAACAAAAACCCAGAGTGCTGCCTGAGCACATCTTCGTTAGCACGACGTGCTAGACCATCCTTGCAAACGGTTTTTTCGCGCGTTAAAATTCCAAGCGGATCCAGATCAGATGCCAAATGACCACGTGACTATATTGTATGGTTCGAACAATTTGTAGACAGATATTGGTTGATTATACATATGTGGGGTAGATCAATAGGTCTTAGGTATATCAAGAGCAGGTTATCGTGTGTGTGGCCTTAGTAACTAACTCAAACAAGGGAAATCAGCTACAAATCAACGGGCTTAAACGTTACCAAAAATCTAATTCGTGTGCAACTCAAAAGAACACTCCTTCTCTGGCAATACCCCTTCGGATAAGATAAGTTAATGGGAAATGGTGCTAAGAGTATGACCCCCAAAGAGCAAGGTGGTAAGCCGGGATGGAGGTGTGATCGAACAGATAACCAAACTACTCGTGAACTTCTACTCGCTACCAACTAAATGGAAATGGGAATGGAAAGGAGACCAATGTCGATCATGACGGAACTCAAAAACTATCTACCATGGATTCTGGACGCGGCATGAACTGGTTTCTGGGAAATGAGAACACACATGAAAACGGGGGGCAAAGGCAACTCTAATAATCGTAATCTAAACATAAACATTAACTGAACCTAGGAGAACGAAAAACAAAAAGCGCCAAACGAATACGAATACGATCCGCAAAGGCTCTGGCTGCTGCAATCTCCACTGTTCGACTTCTGTGAACCAGTTGGCGAGGGGAAGCCAGCACGAGCCGACATACCTGGTAGCTCCTGATGATGGCCTGCACGGCCAAGTGGTCGTCAATGGTCTTGGAGTCGGGCGCAGCGCCGGAGACGGCGGCTCCACCGAAGTTGAAAGCCGTCAGCGGCAGAGTGTTGGCCTGCACGGGCGCCAAGTTCGGGGGGCTGACATAGCTGTTGCTGCGGAAGTAAGCATCCCAGGACTGCAAAAAAAACGAGGGGTAATCAATGAGCAATGCATAAGGAAGCTTAACTAATTGGAAATCAAATTATACATAAGATTTACGATAATGAATACATTAAAGATTTCCCCTCACACGGAAATAACTTAAGCAAACCCCTTTCGAATAACTCGTTTCAAGTTGAATCACACCCGGATAACAATTACTTACGGTGTGCACGGAGCTGGGATCCCTCAGCCAGGCGTTGTACATCTCCTCCACATAGGAGGCGGTGCTGCCGTTGGCGAATGGCTCGGCTGCCGCGGAGTTGTAGGTGCGCACAGCGGCCGCTGCAGTGACCTTGGCCATCTGAAAGGGATTAGCAGTCAGATTTTCACACTCTTCGCAAAGTTCAATGTACAAAAGACTTACCTGCTTACTGGTGTTGCTCTTGAGGAGCCATGTGGCAAAGTTCTTGTGCGCCATCGGCGACAACGCCAGGCTGAAGGCTGTGTGGGCTCTATGCATTTTGTAGCTTTACAAAATAGATCTGAAAGCGAAGAAGGCGAGACATTAGTTTGTTGGTTTGGGGATCTTATCAACTGATTAATCGATGGTGCTTTGTTGACAAACAAGCCGCCACGTAGGAGATAGCACACCCGCGCCCCCTTATAACCTGACCCTCTCGGCTGCTGTAAACGCGATTAGATTAGACCGAGAAGTCTTTACGTCACGGCCGCGTTTTCGGGGTTTTAACTGTGTCATCGCCGATCTACTGCCAGCTAATTGAAACTTGTTGCCAACCCAGCGGGGGCCAGTTATGAAATTCCCACACGAAACGAGTTAACAATGAATGTGTGGCCAGCGGTGTGTCGGTGGCAAATTTACATACGTCTAAAGCCTGACTAGACTAAACCGTATGGTTAGCCGCCGGATCGCTAAGGCACACACGTGATGCCGAACGTCCCATGACGTCAAACTGGCGTGGGTGGTGCCGCTCGTCGTTTTTCTGATAATCAGCCAAGAAATTGCGGAGATACTTTGGCCCCCAAAAAAATAATAAAATGGTGAAATGGGGTTTAATTTTTGGGCTATGAGAGAGAGTAGGTATTCTCTCTCAGCAGCTGCTTTTTGCGCAGTTTTTTCGTTTCGCTTCTTAATCAGCCGTGAATATTTGCTGGTTAAATAAAAGCATCGGACTTTTGTTTGCCAAATACGAATCTCGGTGAGCATACACCTGCGTTTTCCGGGAACGAGCGAGTCTGCGTTGAGGGAGATAACGTCAAGTGTGAATGTCCCGGGGTCGGAGTAATAAATTCCTGGCGGTCTGTGACTAAACGCAGAACCCTCTAGACGCGCAGCCCAGGTGATAAGATGATGGCACTGCGTAAAACCGGCCTCCGTCGCCGATCATGCCACGCCAGCAGTTCCAGTGGAATTTGTCAATTATTAATCAAATTATTCGCGATAAGGACGCGCGTGCGGATGTCGTAATTGAATCGCTATCTTAGGCCAAAGTTGTGCAAAAAAAGCAACAGTATATAAATTGAAATTCGGAAAGGCAGTGGCTGTGGCTGGGAATTAGTGGGAAAGTCTGGGAAGAGGCGTGGCCAGGTCACATGTCTTATCGGCAAACGCATGCTGCTGGTGCTGGCCAGACGATCCAAATCAAATGATTACAAAACGCTGGCCCCCGAAAGCTAGACCTCCCCCCGAAAATAGGGAAAGGAAGCAATTGGAGCGGCTAACCGGTTTGGAGCGGTCAAAGTTAAGTATTTGAATGTGCAGCAGCAGCAGCACAGCTTGGATTCGGTAATAGTTACAGATACATTTACAGCCACTGTTGAAAAGATAATTGAATTTAGACGCCTACAAACACACCGTTCCTCTCAGTGTTATCTATCTGTTTGCTTGTTTTGTGCTGGCGCTTTTCACAAACTGCTTTCCTTGCAATTATATTCTGCTCGACGTCGCCGCCGCTGTTACGAAAACAGATTACATAAGTGCAAAAAAATAATAAAACAGACTCGCGTGAGAGAAGCGAAATTATTAGAACGCTCAGATGGAGCTAATTAGTGTGAAATAGAACGGCGAGCGGCCCGCTTCCATTTGGAGCGTGTCTGGAAAAATCCATTGAAGTATTTTTCGATATTTTCGGGGATGGGACGGTGACTAGCCGACCGCTTATACACTGCACGGCACTGACTGTGTTGTGTGATATATAGGTGCGTATACTATAGCGCATACGATTGCTCCAAAAAAGCAAACCAACCGAATATATGTACTCGACGCACTCGTATCCGTATCTCGCAGATACGCGGCTAACGTTTGTTCGGGCTGAGTGCTGCGCGTCGACTGAAGCGAATGCGAGCGGAATGCAAAGGCTGCCGTCACCGTCACCGTCGCCGCCGCCGTCGTCGAGAGTGAAATACAAAATTTAGAAATCGAAAATTTGCTCTTCACGAGCGGCGGCCACAAGGGGAGCAGTTGTACGAAAGCGAACGGAGAACGGAGAGTGTGTGATAAAAAACACACAAAGCTGACTGTGGCACATGACAACTCGGCGTTTGTATCTTTATCTTCGGGCAAAAGGGGGTTTGGTCTTCGCACTGAGCGAGACGGAAAGACCGAGGCGGACCTGAGTGTTATCAGGTATATTATGTATGTCTAGTGTCCATCCTCCGTCTATCTGGCCCACCCGCCTCTCTCTGCGTGTCGTTCTTGCGTATTTATAGCCAAATTTGTTTACAACAAACCCAAAGTCCGTTCGTCAGCCGGCTGACTGTTTGAACAGATGCCGCCCACACAGGCGAAAAGAGGCAGAGACGGTGAGACACAGAGAGGCAAAGGAGGTAACCTATTTTTCAAGGTAATGAAAGCAATTAACTTAACATTTTAGCCCTTGGAAGTGAATACTTTTTATCATTTAAAATAATAATTTTTTAAGGAAAAATTAACACTCCAAGTTTAAATTTTCAAAGGGTTAAAATTTGCAGTCAAAATAAATACATAAAATGGACGCTGCTCTATTACCCTAATAAGACACATTTCCCAAGTCAAAATAATCTCTTTCTAACCGAAGAATATATCTAATAAATATATATTTTATTATATTAACAATTTTGGTAATAAAAAAAGACTATTAATTGATTTTAAGGATACTCGTATCTTAAAAGATTACGCTTCCAAACTTAAAGTAAACTTTTCAAAATTAATATCTTTTAAAGCAGACCAAAGTGCTTCAAAAAAAGAACATGCTCGTATTGCGTAACTTATTCTTTCAGTGTACTAAATGCGTCAAGTACAATACACTTAAATATGTGACTGTATGTATATCGATTACCTTTCCGCTAATCAATAAACTTTTCAAGTTCACACGCAAGCCAAATTAATTTATCAATTTACCTCTAAAAGGGGGTGCAAATTTAGAGAAAAAAGAAGGTGATCGAAACAGAAAATACCCTCGCTTTCCAGTGGTTTTGATATATTAACTTGCAAATTGTCATAGCCACAGACTGCCTACTAGAAACTGGCCATATAAAGATTATAAAGGGTAAATACCCAATGAGCAACGACATAAGGCTTCTGGGAAAGCTGATAATGGTAAATGTGTTCTAGACAGATAATTATAATGCCTCTTAATAAAAGTTTAAATATTAATTCAACCAACAATGATACATATTTTCTAGGAAAAGTATGTACAAAAATGTTATAGAATGTTTCCAAACTACGCAAAATTATTAAAAGATCAAACTATTCAAAATACTCGTCCAAAAAGGGTATTAAAAGGGAAAAATGGGCAATCGGCGAGGTTGAGGTCTCGGGTTATCCGCTACAAAAACCTGCAACTGCATTTCATGGAAAACCCTAGACGAGCCCCCAAGAAGAGGAAGAGGCAGACGAGAGGCGCAACCACATGAGGTAATTGAAGCGTGTCCAAGGGGCGGGGACACGGATACTGTTACTATTCCTGAACTCGGCTAGGGCAGCCGGCTTATCATAGGTTGCGAGTGCTCCACATTTGCAAAAACTAGTTCCCCTTAGCTAGCGGATAAAAATGCGGCAGACAATGCGGCCGCTCACTTTCGTCGAGTCTCTTTTCATTTCGTTTTTGATTGATGATTCATTTGGAGGTCGGAGAAAAAGCACACGCGGCACAGTCGTCAATTGCGTCATCGTTGCTAGTTGTAGTTAATTTTACAGCGGCGCCTGTGACGTATTCATTGTTGCTTGTTTTGCATTGCGAAATTTCACTTTTCAGCTGGCGACAGGCGCAAGCGCTTTTCCGACCACCGAGCGCCGCCCACCTGCACTTTTCGCATTATATAAGCACACACAGTCCTTGCGGAAAACCTTGAAAAACCCAATATTCCAGAGCCGACAAGTTGCACCAGCAAGCCGAAAGTGGAGCACGCGGTGGTGTGGCACTTATTGGCCGGAGAATCGATGGCTATTCCAGGAACTCCACATGCCCGAAAAGCGGGCTTGAATCTGGGCCAGAGGAAAATCACTCGATCTGTCGGTTTTCAAGAAAAAACAACACTAGCACTCTGTTGCCTCGGTTACCTAGTACGTTTTAAAAATTTTCCGCACTTAATTCACTTAAAACTAGCTTAAAAGTTTAAATATTTACTTTTTGCAGCCGAAACTATGTCTTCTAGAGCTGGAAGTAACTCGATATCTTCGACTTTCGAATACGTCTAACGGATATCGATGTTTATTTTGGCGATGTGGTATCGGTTAAAGGGTAGGAAACTCGGCTTAAAAAGTTATCGACTTGAGAGTTTTAGCTGTGACTAAAACCAAATTTAATAGTAACTTGTTATCGATTTTAAAATTTCTCATTTATTTCATTTTCTGTAAACATTAGAAAATACATATTGAAGAACAAATAAAACAGTGTAAAGAAACATAGTCCTTAAATGTAGATAGAAATATTAATATTAATAATAAATAATATTAATTAATAAAAAAGTATTAAGGACACTGTAGTTAAAGTTACATATATGCACGCTTCGGTTGTACAAAATTTAAACAAAATATTAATTTGTATAAGTTCAGTGCAGCATTTTATTAAATTATTATTGTTTCAACGTTCAAACCCTTCTTTTAAGGAGTTCAGACTTTTGCTTAATAAATTATATCGATAAGAAGGTCTTTTTGTAGTTTTTAAATAAAAAGATATGTAAGTTTTTTAGCCAGGTAAATCAAAGTGTTTTTAGCTGTCCACTGTATATAGCTCACTTTAGTTTTAAAATATTTACCAAGGCTATATTATTATTATATCTTAAGCTAGTTATCCTGATCGTAAAAGTGTAAACACTCACACAAATCGAAGTAATCTTGCACTAAACATTTTATTGCGACAATTATACACACAAAAGAGACTAGCAACTAACCACTAATTAGTATCTGCTGTACTGATCCAGACAGTAGCCGGTAATTTGGTCCGATATGCAGTCGAAGACATCAAAAGCCAGATCGCAGCTTTCACCTTTTTGGGGCAGCTCCTTGCGATTGACTCTATACCGGGCGGTCATTGTCCTGAGACAAAGGTTCACGGCCCGCAAGGTGGCCATAAAGAAGCCATGCTCGCCTACGCCCTCGGAATAGAAGTTGACCAGTCCGTCAAGCGTGGGCCAGCCTTTGTGGTCTATAGCGTTGTTCCTCGCATAAACGCAGTGTAGCAGGCACTGTGAAAAAATGATAATGATAAATGATAATTTAAAAAATGTAATAATATTTAATATGCATATTCTATCAAAGAAAATGATTTATTTGTTTATTTTGGAAAGTATTGCACATTTTCTTCAGTATTTTGTGTCTGTATTTATAACTTCAAAATAACAGATATCTTCTGGATAATATCAATTGTCAAATATGACATAAATAATTAATGAGAATAATGATAAAATATTACTAGTATTTTCCCCCTGTGCACTCGGCAGAGGGCTACCTTTTTATTCAATTTTCTGATGCATAAAGCCAGCTAATGTGTACTAAGTGCCGCCCATAAAGTGCGCTTTTCAGCCATCAAATTCAGCTTTGCTGGAGGTGTGCGAAAAATCCCCGGCGTGTGAGTTTTGAATGCATCTGAAAAACTGAAAATGCAATCGCATCTGCTGCCTGCCGGAGCTTTTCTTTCAATTGTCTAATAACCCTGACTTTAGGCTTTTGTCGGAGGAGGCAAGTTGGGGGGCTCAGCTCAGCCGATTGTTTCTTGGGCTGCCATTGAACTTAATTGAGCGTTGGTTTTGCATTTCATTAACACGGGAAGAAGATCTATCTGCTATCTGCTATCTGCTGGAAATCCAGAGTGCACTTACCCCCGCTATGCGTTTGTCCTCCAGGGGCACCAGTGTGGGATGATATATCCCCGAACTGGCCACATCTAGGCGTCGGATGCTCCTCATTAGCCTGGCCACATGGCGGTGGGGCTCGGGTTCATCGTAGACTATGTACTCGTAGTTGCTGATGTTCACTGGGCCCGAGGGTGAAGGTGGAGGAGGATGATCCAGTTCTTTGGCAAAACCCTCAGGAGCAGATGGCCAAATGAAGTCGATGGAGTCATCGTTGGGATCAATGGGAGGTTGTTCGTGGGCCACCTGCTCCTTGAGTATCTCATAGGCCTCTGTGGGGGATTATTTATTACGTGTAAGTAAGCTGTTAGCTGAGGTTCCCCCAGGGACTCTCACCATTGACCAGCTTATTCCTGATCTCATCCTGGCACTCTCCGATGACAGATTCCACCTTCCTGGCCGTTCTCGGGGGATTCAGGCAGCGCTGCTTCTTCGTCTCGAAGCGTATTATATATTCCAGCGCCTCGATCGATGCGATAACGACACTCGAGATATATAGCAGTTGTGTAATCTTCATGGCTGCTCCGATTAATTGGACACTGCACGCCTGATCGAACCGATCCTAACGCCTGGACTGCTGTCACGCGAATGTCCCCCAAGAAAGGCCCCCGAGATGAAATCGAAAGCATTTTCACTTTTGCAGCCACCAGTGCCCGTGCGCATTTCCAGTTTCGCTCAATGGGTATGTGGTTCAATGGCAAATGCAACTATGAGTGCCACAACTGGTTGCACATTTCCCATGCGTGCGGTCCGTTAGAAACTTGTCCTTAAAGCCCCCGACGACCACATGCCAGTCGGTGCACATGGTCATTGGCACGGCATATAGCTGGATGATCCGATCGGTTCGCATTAGGTTTCCATCTATTGTTTCTGCGGTTCAGTTAGGAACGCACTCGCTTCGATTGAGCGCGCAATTAACCAATCGAGGGCTCGACAAACTCTTCCGCCTTCTGACCAATTTGCATATGGCCAAAAAATAGAAAAAAAAGACGGCCATAAAGATTATCAAAGGCGGTAGTGGAGATGGACTGGGCTGGGCCGTAAACTATAACCGAAATCAAACCCAGCGAAGCGATTCCCCGCCCAGAACACAGAACCCAGAATCACTAGAATCACCAGAACCCCTAGAGAGCTCCCAGAACAATGGCCAATAACTGTACTTGGAAGTGGTCATCGTCTCCACACTAATTATGCCTCATTAAAGTGCCGAAGATCCTAGGCGGAAATTGTCATAAACTTCTGTGGCCTCTAGTCGCTTGTCTCCTTTCAGCTGTACTTGGCAGTTGGTACTTGGTTCTTGGTACTTGATGCCTGGGTAATTGCCTTTAATTGCACGCCGCTATTGCGGCTAAGACACTGACCCAGACTCGCTCCGGATCGAATCCATAATAGGCCCGGCTAACGGTCGTCGCGGTTAATGGAAAATTGAATTTGAAAATGCTTCCCATAATCTCTCCTCGCCCAACTGAAGTTCAATGTTCAGTGGCCAGTTTTTGGAGAGGGAGCAGGAGTCGGAACAGGAGGCATTGTCAACAGGAAGCCCTCCTCCAGAACAAGAACAACGTGAGCTAATTGACAGACAGCAACACAGGCACGATTTCCCATTTTCCATTTTCCGTTCTCCATTTCCCCCCGGGAATCAAGGGGGAATCTCGAAAACAAGGAGCATCCAGTGGGGCCACAAAATAAACAACAAGAAGCGAGTGCCTCCAGAGACTGGAGTGCAGTAGCAGCAGCAGCAGCAACAGCAGAAACTGCAGCAGCAACACTTGCGTGTCCGTCATTAGAACAAATTCTCTCACCTGAACTGCTAGCCTCCCCCTCCTCCTCCGCTCTCACCGGTAACCTTACCTTATCTCCGCGCCCTCCTCTGGGTTGGCTTGTAACGCAATTTGCACACAAATGCTGCTGTTTCATCTTCGTGGCTTGCTGTTTTTCGGTGGGTGGTCAGGTGAGACAAGTGGCAAGTGGCAGGCACCACCACCACCACGGAGGCACCACCACCGAACCGCCGACGAACTGCCTCGCCTGAGAATCGTATTTAAATACGAAGGTCTAACGCTGGATCGCATCAGTCGTCGTCGTCGCGTTGTTCTAGCCGCCAGCTCATCGTCCACAAGTCGCAGCTCAGTTCGGGATCTCAGTTCGGTTACAGCCTCCGATTGTATCGCATTGGATTCGGGATTTATTTGGTGAACAGGATGCCCGTTTGATTGTCGCTGGACCTCTGACTGGATTGAAACAAATGCGATTTCAAGATGCTGCATCTCCTCTGGATTCTGTGCGCTCTCCTGGGATACTTTGCTGATCCAACGAGAGCTGAAATCGAATACAACACCATCAACGATGACGGATCTTTTCAGTTTCGGTACAAGGATGTGTGCTTAATAGTTTTGTGAAGTCTTAAAAATGCTCTGAAGGGACTTAACCAAACCAGAAATGGCTTAAAAATTGGGACTGAATAGTCTGAAATATATAACCAATTATAGTAAATTAATATGATGATTGGCATTTTTTATAAATTAAAATATATTCCTTGAGCCTTGATTTCTGTGATTTAATAATAGTACGAGGTATGTGGTAAATAAAACTGTTCATAATTGTGAAAGGTCACAAAATTTCAATGATTAACTTGAACTTTATGAAATTCGAATAATTCCCTATAGGGACTTTGAAGTTTTAAGATTTTTTAGTGAACTAATAAGCAGTTATTACCAGGAACTTTTCAATATTTGATTAAAAATTGTATTCCAAAGCAAAATATTATATTTTTGTTGAAAGTTTAAGTTGACAACCTTTATTCCTCAGAACTACTAATTTTCAAGCTTTTCTAAATATTTGAAAATACAACAAAACTGTTATTTAATACAGTTGATATATGTACATATATAATTTAAATTAACTAAAATTAACTCAAACTTGATAAAAATCCAAAATCTCAGCTACTTTACCCATTTAAAAGTTCATCTTAACCACTTAGATATGAGCCCTCTAAGTGCCTTTGGCCACAACCGCCCTCATCATGCCAAAATCATAAAAGGGAACATCTCAATTACGGTTTCTTAGCAGGCATGGGTCATAAATCTAACAAATCATCTAATCGGTCAATGATGTTCGGAGGGTCTCAGCCTCAGTCTCACCATCACAGTCGAGCAAATTTGAGATTTTTAACACCTCTTTAACGCCTTAACGTTTTGCAACCACAGACACAGCCACAGTCACAGTCACAGCAACAGCCATAACAATACCAATAACCCGCTTCCGACAATCTTTCCTCCTCTCCATTTCGCACGCATGGGCCAACGCAATTACTTGTGGTTCGATGGAAACTCCTCCTCCTCCCTGGGATCCACTGGTGGCCATCCGACAGACATGCAAATGATGACATTGGTGGCTACTATCACAGCGCCTCCGGCACTCCGGACAACACGGTGCGAGGTCGCTACGGTTCGCGGAGTCCGGCGAGCGGTCAGATCGAGGAGACCGTCTACACGGCCGGACCACGTGGGTGAGTAATGTAGTCGACCACTCCGAGTGGGTAAAGTGCGGTGGTGCACTGGGAAAAAAGGGGGGTGCGTTCAAGTTGTTGTAATTGCATTTTGATATTTAACTGGAAAATGTATTTTTTGTAATTCAAAAAGTGTAACTGAAAAGTGTAAATAATTTATTACAATAGTGGATATAGCGATCATTTTTGAAAGGATATAAATCGATATTAATGTGCAACCCTACCAAAACGAGACAGACCATCTCTAGAAACCTTAAATTACTTCCCCAAGAACTTTCTTGGTCACACTGGCAACTTGCTAGGTTCAGTCGTTCAGTCGCTCAGTCATTGAAAGCAACTTGTCTCTACTTATTATTTTCTGTGGTGTTTTTTATTTAATTCCTCTTTTTTATTTTCCTGGTGTGCTTTATTTATTTATTTGAATAAAATTTTATTACCTGTGGTCTTCGAATTGCCTCAATTTTGAATTTACATGTTATGTACGTAGT
>JAEIHY010019979.1:0-19056 GCA_018904565.1 Drosophila tsacasi
CTACGAGTTCACCATGATTTCCGGCGCACAGGCGCTGAACGACTATGCCCGCCTCAACGACCCGTTCTCACGGGTCGGCCACGAACAGGTCGAGGTTGATGTGTCGTCGGTCATCCGGGCATCGCCCGGCAGTTTCCGCGTGGCCTGGACCGAGCGCCATTACCGCGACGGCGCCTTCACGGGAACCGAACGCTGGACCGCTATTCTCACGGTCATGATCGTCACCCCGCGCACGGCCGATCGCCTCCGGAAAAACCCGCTTGGCATCTATGTCACCGCCATCAACTGGTCGAAGGAACTCGGACAATGATCCGCATGGTCTTGCGCGCCCTGCCGCTGGCGCTGCTCACCCTGTCCGCCTGTGCCGGACAGTATCATCCGCCCGCCATTCGCTATGATGATGCCGCGCGGGCGACACGCCTGCCCGATCCACCCAAACCGGTTCAGGTGGTGGAAATCGCCAGACCTTTGCCGCTGCCGGGCCAACTGAAACCACTGCCGTCGCGCAGCGTCCGGGCCCGGCGAGGTGCAACGGAGGTGGCTGACCCGACCGCACGCGTGATTCAGGCGAACGTCGCCGCCCGCATCCAGCCGACGCGGGCGGGATTTATCAATGCCGTGCAGGTTTATCCCTACAGTCCCGGCGCGCTCTATCAGGTCTACGCGTCGCCCGGCGACATTACCGACATCATGCTCCAGCCCGGCGAGAAGCTGGTCGGCAGCGGGCCGGTTGCCGCCGGTGACACCGTCCGGTGGGTGATCGGCGATACGTCGAGCGGCAGTGGTACTGCCAAACGTGTCCACATTCTGGTCAAGCCGACCCGTCCCGACCTCACGACCAATCTGATCGTCAATACCGACCGCCGGACCTATCTGGCGGAACTGCGGTCCACACCGGCAACCTACATGGCCTCGGTGTCGTGGGATTACCCCGAGGACGACCTGATCGCGCTGCACCGTCAGAACGACGACGCTGAAGAAGAGACTCCTGTGGATGCGGGGTTAAATCTGGACGATCTTCACTTTCGCTACGCCATTCAGCCAGCAAAAGGCGGTGTGCCGCCGTGGCTGCCCTCGCGGGCTTTCGATGACGGACGGAAAGTCTATATCGCCTTCCCGAGCGGGATCGGGCAGGGGGATCTGCCACCTCTTTTCGTGCTGGGACCGGACGGGAACCCGGCTTTGGTCAACTACCGGGTCCGCCAGAACTGGATGATCGTTGACCGGTTATTCGCCGCGGCCGAACTGCGTCTTGGCGACAAGACCAGCGAGCAGCGCGTGCGCATCGTGCGCACTGACGGGCGGCCGTCATGAGCGAAGAAAGAGAGGACGGGGCAGGGCAGGACACCGCTCCGCGCCCTGATCAGAATGGCCCGCCCAGTGGAGGAGGAAGCCCGGCTTCGCCGGCGATGCCCCCCGATCTGCGCCTGCGTGCCGAGCGTCCACGCGTGGTGCGGCTGTCGCGGACCGTGATCTGGTCACTCGGGGGGATCGGCGTCATCTCCGTGGCGTTCGCCCTCGGATATGCGTTGGACGCCAGCCATCGAGCGCCGTCAGCATCAGCTGGTCCGGAGAATGCGTCACCCCCATCTGCGGCAGGTCTGGACAATCTCCCGAAAGATTATTCCAATGTGCCCAGGCTCGGACCCGCGCTTCCCGGTGATCTGGGCAGGCCAATCCTCAACGCGCAGCGACAGGGTAAATCAATCCCTGCCAATGCGATCGGCAACGAGGACGCACGTCGGGCACAGCAGGAAATTGATGCCGCCATTGGCAGCAAACTGTTTGCCTCAGTCGATGTGCGTGATCAGCATGGCGTGCAGCCGGCTTCATCTGCGACCTCAGCGTCCCCTGGCCAGGGTGCAGGAACGACCAGCACCGGACAACAGGCAGAAAACCGGGCCTTTCTCGCGGGTCAGCCTGACCGGCAGATCATCAGCCCCGATCGGATTTTGCCGCTCCTCTCGCCTTACGTGCTTCAGGCCGGAACGGTCATTGCAGGTGCGCTGAACACGAAGATCAGTTCCGATCTTCCGGGCCAGATCGTGGGGCACGTCACCCAGAACGTCTATGACAGCCCGACAGGGCGCTATCTCCTGATCCCGCAGGGCAGTACGCTGTTCGGTGCCTATAACAGCGGCATTTCCTTCGGGCAGCAACGCACCCAGATCATCTGGACCCGGCTGATTTTCCCGGACGGCGAAAGCCTCGTGCTGGAGAAACTGCCCGGCGCTGACGCGATTGGCCAGTCCGGCCTGTCGGACGAGGTGAACAACCACTGGGGCCAGTTGTTCAAAGCCGCACTGGTGACCACGTTGCTCAGCGTCGGGTCGGAAGCTGGCACGAGCCAGAGCGAGAACAATCTCGCCCAGGCCATTCGCAGTGGCGCCAGCAACGGGTTCTCTCAGGTGGGATACCGGCTGGTCGACCGCTCACTCGATATTCAGCCGACCCTCACCGACCGTCCCGGTCTGCCGTTCTCGCTTCTGCTGGGGCGCGATCTGATACTCAAACCTTATGTTGCGAAAAGAGAACATCAGAATGGATAAGCTTCGTATCACCGCAATTCCTGACAGTCGTCCTGTCCGGATGACGATTGCCTTTCCCGCCGACATTCATCGTGACCTAATTCTGTATGCCCGCTTTCTCGCGGAGGAGAATGGTGGCGACGCCAACGTCGGCAAGAACCCGGCCCGTCTGGTTCCAATTATGGTGGCCCGGTTTATCGAACGTGATCGCGTGTTCCTCAAGAAACGGAAGGAGGAAGGCGAAAACCCCTGAAAGTGAATAGCCAATAAACGGACCGTTCTGTATTGTTGCTCGGAGATGCTACGTGGCATGTTTGCCTCATTCAGTTCCGGCATGACGGATCACGACGATGGATAACACGGCGACCGCATTCCACGAGGGCGAACGGCGTGCGCAGGCACTGGCTGGCGTAGCCGCACCTTCGAGCACTTTCATTCGCTCCTTCATGACAGAGCAGCATCGCACGTTCTTTGCATCGCTGCCTTATGTCGTGCTGGGTGCCCTTTCTCCCGACGGCTGGCCGGTTGCAACGCTCGCTACCGGCGTGCCCGGCTTTCTCTCAACTCCTGACGAGATAACACTTCATCTCGCCTGGCATCCCCTATCAGGAGATCCTGTGGCTGAAGCGCTGGCGCCGGAACGCCCGATCGCGATCCTCGGCATCGAGTTTGCGACACGCCGACGCAACCGGGCGAACGGCACCGTTCTAGCGAACGACGCGGACGGCATCCGGATGCGCGTTCTGCAGAGCTTTGGAAACTGCCCAAAATATATCCGCACACGTGAGCCACGATCGCTGCTTCGATTGCCCGGTGCCGTGGAGAGATACCCGGCACCAGACGCTGAGGCGCGCGACGTCATCATGAACGCTGGCACATTCTTCGTCGCCTCCTGCGCATCGTCTGTCGTCCACGGCGGCATGGATGTCTCGCATCGCGGCGGACCAGCAGGTTTTGTGCAGGTCGACGGTGATGTCCTGACTGTTCCGGATTACCTAGGTAACCGTTATTTCAACACATTTGGAAATTTTCTGGAAAATCCTCGGGCTGGTCTTCTCTTCATCAATTTCGAAAACGGTGATCTTCTGCATCTGACGGGTGAGGCGTCTGTTTCGTGGAGCGGTGCAGGGCGATCGTTTGATGTGCGTGTTCGAGAGATGATCCGGCGCAGGAAAGCTCTGTCGCTTGGTTGGGTGGAGGGACCTGACATTGCGATTGTATCGCCGAGCCACGACGTATGACCGCAAGCCGCATTCGTATTCCATGCATCGTAGAGCGTATCATGGCGTATGCGTCACTTGGATTGCCACCGCTGTTCTGGGCCGGAAATTTTATCGTCAGCCGTGCGGTTCGCGATCTGACCGCACCCCTGACCCTGTTGACCGTCCGCTGGGTCGTTGCTTTTGCCTGCCTCTTGCCGTTTGCGCTCCCTATCATGCGCCGTGATGCTCCTCGTTATTGGCAGCATCGCTGGCTCATGCTCGGGACGGCGCTTACAGGGATCATCGGCTTCAATGCCCTGATCTATGTTGGTGTACGAACGACCACGGCGAGCAACGCCCTTCTGATGAACGCGCTGATACCACTCATGATTGCTTTTTTCGGTGCGGTCTTTTACCGGCAGCGACTTACAGTCGCTCAGGGTGCTGGTCTGATACTTTCGTTGTCGGGCGTGTTCACGCTGGTTCTGCACGGCCAATGGTCACAATGGAGCGCCCTCGCGTTCGTGCCTGGAGATGCTATTGTCCTTGCTGCGATGGTTTGCTTTGCGTTTTACACGCTCTGGATCCGTCGCCTGCCGGCAGACCTCGACCGGTTGGGCGTGCTGGGTGCTCATATCACGATCGGCGTCTGCCTTCTCTTGCCGCTCTGGTTCATCGCTCCGACAAGTGCGACATCTGCTCATTGGACGATTTCATTTGCCGCAGCTGCCTTATATGTGGGCATTTTTCCGTCCATTCTGGCCTATTTACTCTACATGCGCGCTGTCAGATTTTTTGGTGCGGAACGTGCAGGCCTGAGCATCCATCTGATCCCGGCCTTTGGGGTAATACTCTCGACGTTGTTTCTTCACGAGCATCTGCATCCCTGGCACGCCACAGGCATTGCAGCGATTGCTTTGGGTCTGGTGTGTTCGTCTTTCCGGCAGGCCTCTGCGCCGCCAACCAATGGCGGCGATGTCTCGCACGTTCGGGAAGTATGAGCCCAACGAATATGGAGATCACCACACGATTAACTCTGATTGATGAGAGATCAGCATACTTGGGATTTTTGTTGCACTCGTCTTTTCTACTTATATGCGGGATGAAAAATGCAAGAAGTATGATCCCATTTTAGCTTCCATTTTCCACGAGGTAGGGCGGTTCACGACGGGCCAAACGCCCATCTGACAGAGGCCGTTGAAGCCCCAGCGCCTCCTCTGCTGGCGCATTCATCCACACATCCAGTTCGTCTGGCTGCGTCAGGATCACCGGCATGGCCTTCGGATGGATCGCGCCCACTTCCCTGTTCGCTTCAGTAGTCAAAAACCCGAACAGGTCATCCGTCGTCTCGCCGTCCGCCAGTTTCCGCACCGACGTCCATCGGCACCATATCCCGGCAAAGAAAGCCAGCCGCTCTCCGTCCCTGCGGGCAAACCACACCGGTCGTGATTTCCCGTCAGGCAGGCGCTCTGGTTCCGAGAACGCTGTCAGAGGCACCAGACAGCGGTGCCCCACCCCTTCCCAGCGCTTCCACCATGTCGAGGTCGGATTGCGGATATTGGTCACACCCCGATCCACCTTATGGCCTTTGAGGTAACCGGGCGGTGTCGGCATACCCCAGCGCGCCATGACCAGTTCACGACCGCCTTCTCCGTTCCGCACGATCGGCGCCATGGTGTTCGGATAGATCTCGGGCAGCGACTGGAGATTACCCGTGCGATCCTCAAGGGCTTTCGCGATCTCGCGGATCGCCTGCGGGTTGGAGGTCATGGAATAGAGATTGCACATCCGCCTGCTCCCTTACGACCACATGCCGCGTAATCTGGCTGCCATATCGATCTTTACAGATCTCACCGCTTCCTGCCTTGCCTGCTCTTCCGGTTTCACGACAGGCCATGACACCGCTTCGAACAAGGGCAGCATGTCCCGGTCGATGAAACGTGTGCGCGAGGCATAGACATGCCGGTCTCCCCGGCTGTGCTGGCCATGCACATAAAAACGCTGCGGCACCATGATATCGAGACTGTCCTTCGCTCGCGTCATCGCCACATAGAGCAGGCGACGTTCCTCTTCGATGTCGTCCTGCTCGCCCGTCGCCAGATCTGATGGAATGCACCCATCGACCGCATTCATCACGAACACATTCTTCCATTCCTGCCCCTTGGCGGAATGAATGGTCGAGAGGATCAGATAATCCTCATCGAGCAGCGGCACGCCAGCCTGATCGGATGTGGCATCTGGCGGGTCCAGCGTCAGTTCGGTCAGGAACTTCTCTCGTGACGGATACCCCCCGGCGATCTGCTCAAGCTGCACCAGATCGGCCAGCCGCGTGGAGGCGTCCTCATGCAGCCGCTCCAGATGCGGCTCGTACCAGTAGCGCACAGCCGCGATTTCGCCCGGCCAGCCGACCTGATGACTGCCAAGCACTGTCAGCAGGTTTACGAAACCCGTCCAGGCCTCGCCACTGCGCGGTGGGGTTTTCACATCCTTCAGCGCCTCGATGGGATGGGCATTCTCGCCCATCGTGTCCAGCACGCGCCGGGCCGAACCCGGCCCCACGCCCGGTAGAAGCTGCAAAACCCGAAAGCCCGCAATGCGGTCGCGCGGGTTCTGGGCAAAACGCAGCAGGGCCAACACATCCTTCACATGCGCGCTGTCGAGAAACTTCAGGCCACCGAACTTCACGAACGGAATATTGCGTCGGGTCAGTTCTACCTCCAGCGTGCCGCTATGGTGCGAAGCCCGGAACAGCACCGCCTGCTGCTTCATCGGCGTGCCGGCCTCACGCTCTTCCAGCACCCGATCCGCGATATAGTTGGCCTGCGCCGTGTCGTCCCAGATGGTGACCAGTCGTGGCTTTTCCTCCGAAGCCCGTTCGGTCCACAGATCCTTGGTGAACCGCTCTGCCGCCTCGCCGATCACCGCATTGGCGGCATCCAGAATGGGTTTCGTCGAGCGATAGTTCCTATCCAACGTCACGATGCGCGCCGGGGGATCGAAAGACCCTGGAAAATCAAGGATGTTGCGCACGGTCGCGGCCCGGAAGGCATAGATGCTCTGCGCGTCATCACCCACCACCGTCAGGCCTCGACCGTCGGGCTTCATGCCCATCAAAATGTCCGCCTGCAGCCGGTTCGTGTCCTGATACTCGTCAACCAGCACATGATCCCATTTGCCGCCGATATCGGCGGCCAGAACCGGATCGCTGACCATCTGCCCCCAGCACAGCAGCAGATCGTCGTAATCCAGCACGCCCTGCGCCTGCTTCGCCGTGACATAGCCGGCGAAGAGCTGTTTCAACTGGGCTTCCCAGCCCGCGCACCACGGATAGTGCTTCAGCAATACATCGGCGAGCGGCGCACCGGAATTCACCACACGGGAATAGATGGCCAGACACGTGCCCTTGCCGGGAAACCGCTTCTCGGTTTTGGAAAATCCCAGATCATGGCGGATCAGATTCATCAGATCAGCGGAATCCTCGCGGTCATGAATCGAGAAGGCCGGGTCCATACCAATCTGTTGGGCATACTCCCGCAGCAGCCGGGCACCGATGGAATGAAACGTCCCGGCCCAGGCCAGCGCGTCGGCCAGAGGTCCGGCCTTGTCGCCCAGCACGGTTTTGCAGATGCGTTCCACCCGGCGCGTCATCTCGACACTGGCCCGGCGCGAGAAGGTCAGCAGCAGGATAAGGCGCGGATCAGCGCCCAAGGCGATCAGATGCGCCACCCGGTGCGCGAGCGTGTTGGTCTTGCCCGATCCGGCGCCGGCGATGACCAGCAGCGGGGATGAATCCGCCCCGCCCGGCGAGACTCCGGTCCCGTGCGTGACGGCCTGTCGCTGGGCATCATTCAGACGGGACAGATAATCGTCGCTGCCTGAAGCGGGAGAAGGTTCTGGATTCAATTCCTTAGCGCACTTTCATCAACAATACTGAACCAACATCGGACACCAGCATGCCGGATACGGAGCGAATTTGCATTGACTTGCGTAGCATAGATGGAACAAATCAGGAACATATAATCAGGAAATTTGCCTGCACAAGGGACATCGAGCCGTGACATGACTGCTGAAACCCATAAAAAGCCCGGTCTGGAGACGCTGCGGGCTGCGATCAGCCGTCTCGAAGGACAGACCAGTCGCAAGCGTGCCACACTGCCCTTTGGGTTAGCGGATATCGACCGGAGGCTCCTCGGCGGCGGTCTGACTTTCGGAGCCCTGCACGAGATCGCTGGAGGGGGCAACGACGCCCTCAACGCCGCTGCCGCTGCCCGTTTTGCCGCCGGGATCGCCGCACGTACACAAGGTCAGGTGTTATGGATCGTGACAGTTGCCGATCTGTTTACCCCCGCACTTCAGCAGGCCGGCCTTCCACCCTCGCGGGTGCTTTTTGTCGAGAGTGGCACCGATCGTGACGTGCTGGCCTGTTTCGAGGAAGGACTGCGGCACCCTGGTCTGGGCGCGGTGGTCGCCGAAGTCGGTCGCCTGACCATGACGGCTTCACGCCGGTTGCAACTCGCTGCTGAAAGCGGTGGCGGCATCGGTCTCGCCCTCCGACGGTGGAGACGACAGAGGGATGCCGCTGATTTCGGGCAGCCGACGGCGAGCACCACACGCTGGCGGGTCTCGCTTCTGCCATCCCTGACGTTGCCGGTGCCAGGGGTCGGCGACAGTCGATGGTTGCTGGAACTGATCCGGACACGATCCGGCGAAAGCGCCGACTTCGAGGTGGAGGTACGAAATGGACATGCAGGATTGCGGATTGCCGGAAGTCCGGACAAAACAGCGGGAGCCGAGGCGAATCACGGTGATCTGGCTTCCGTTCTGGGCCACCGACCGGCTCCGCCGCGAACGGGGCGACGGCGCGCCTCCGCCTGAACAGCCACTGGTCCTCGCGGGGCGCGCGGGCAATCGTCGCGTCGTGCTGGCCGCCGACCGCGCTGCCCGTAAAAGCGGGGTGGTGATCGGAATGCCGGTTGCCAAAGCGCAGGCGCTGATTCCGGGCCTGGCGGTTCAGGACGGCGAGCCCGAAGCGGACCGTGCGGCGCTGGAACGGCTGGCGCTGTGGCTGCAGCAGCGGGTCAGTCCCATCGTGGCGGTTGATGCGTCCGGCAAGTCGGCCGACGGGCTGGTTCTCGACACCACCGGAGCCGATCATCTCCTGGGCGGTGAGGCCACAATGTTACGTGACATTGTTCGTCGCCTGAACGGATCCGGTATCACGGCGAGAGCCGCCGTCGCTGATACGCTCGGAGCAGCCTATGCTGTCACGCGCACCACGCCGGGCACGGCGATTGTCGTTCCACCCGGAGAGCACGTCGCTACTCTGGCGGATATGCCGATCGCTGCTCTCCGCCTCCCGCCCCACGCTGTTGCCGGAATGGCCGACCTCGGCCTGACCCGGATCCGCGATCTCGTGAACGCGCCCCGCGCCCCGCTGGTGCTGCGCTTCGGTCCGGAAATCACGCGAAGGCTGGATCAGGCCTATGGCAGGGTCGAGGAACCTATCCTGCCGATCCGCCCCGTGGACCCCGTCGCGGTGTCGCGCAACTTCGCCGAGCCGATCGCCGCCGCCGAAACCATCGCGCGCTATATAGGAAAACTGGTGCCGCCGCTCTGCATAGGCCTCGAAGAACGCGGCCTCGGTGCGCGGCGACTGGATCTCCTGCTGCATCGTGTCGACAACGCCGTGCAGGCGGTGCGCCTCGCACTGGCTCGGCCGGTCCGCGATCCGAAGCATCTGCTGCGTCTTCTGTCTGAACGGATTGAGACCATCGAACCCGGGTTTGGCATCGAGCGTATGGAACTGATTGCCATGCTGGCCGAACCAGTGGAGCGGCGCCAGCAGGTCTCATCCCTGATTGAAGAACCGGAGGCCGATTTGTCCGGACTGGTCGATACACTGGCCAACCGGCTGGGCAGCGGGGCGCTTTACCGCGTTGTGCCAGTGGAGAGCGATGTTCCCGAGCGTTCAGTTCAGCGTGTACCGCCGCTTGCGCCAATTCAGGATACGACCTGGCCCGAAGGCTGGCCGCGACCGACCCGTCTGTTGCCGCGACCCGAGCCGATCGAGACCATGGCCATGCTACCCGACCATCCTCCGGTATTTTTTGTCTGGCGTGGCCTCCGCCACAAGGTGAAATGCGCAGACGGGCCGGAGAGAATATTCGGAGAATGGTGGAAAGGTGATGCGGAACTGACCACGGCGCGGGATTATTTCCGCGTCGAGGATACGTCTGGCGAGCGATTCTGGCTGTTCCGCGCCGGTGACGGCGAACACGGCGAGACCGGATCGCAACGCTGGTTCCTGCATGGGCTCTTCGCATGAGCGCTTCGGCACCGCGCTACGCCGAACTTCAGGTCACGAGCTATTTCTCCTTCCTGCGCGGCGCATCGTCGCCCGGTGAACTGTTCGGGCAGGCGAAGGCGCTCGGGATCACGGCCCTCGGCGTTACCGACAGGAACACGCTTGCCGGCATCGTTCAGGCGCATCTTGCCGCAAAGGAATTCGGGGTACGCCTGGTTGTCGGCTGTCGCCTCGATCTGGAGGACGCGCCGCCCGTGCTGGTCTATCCGACCGACCGGGTCGCGTATGGCAGGCTGTGCCGCCTGCTGACGCTCGGCAAAGCCCGGGCGGGGAAGGGGAAGTGCCGCCTGCTCTGGCGTGATCTGGTGGAATGGGGCGAAGGGCTGCTCGCCGTGCTGGTGCCGGATGTCGCCGACGAGGATTGTGCGGCGCATCTGCGTCGGTTGCGGGATGCGTTCGGTGACCGCGCCTTTATGACGCTCACCCTGCGCCGCCGCCCCAACGACCAGATGCGGCTTTACGACCTGGCCAATCTCGCCCACGCCCAGCGCGTGAAGACTGTCGTCACCAACGACGTGCTGTTCCATACCCATGATCGCCGCATCCTGCAGGACGTCGTCACCTGCGTGCGGCACAACACCACCATCGAGCACGCAGGCTTTGCCCGGGAGCGCCACGCCGACCGCTACCTGAAACCACCGGCGGAGATGGTGCGGCTGTTTGCGCGGTATCCTGAGGCGATCGACCGCACGATGGAGATCGTCGAACGCTGCCGGTTCTCTCTGGACGATCTGGCCTATCAGTATCCCGACGAGATCGAGATCCCGGGCCAGACCCCGCAACAGGCGCTGGAAGCCCTGACATGGCAGGGGGCGCGGGAGACCTATGGAGGCTCGGTCCCGCCGGACGTGGAGAAGATCCTCCGCCATGAACTGACCCTGATCGGGCGCATGGAATACGCGCCCTATTTCCTGACGGTGCATTCCATCGTTCGTGAAGCGAAACGCCGCGACATTCTGTGCCAGGGACGCGGCTCGGCGGCCAATTCCGCCGTGTGCTTCGTGCTCGGCATCACCGCCATCGATCCGTCGCGCACCACCCTCCTGTTCGAGCGGTTCATTTCCGAGGAGCGCGGTGAGCCGCCGGATATCGACGTCGATTTCGAGCATGCCCGACGCGAGGAGATCATCCAGTGGGTCTATGACCATTACGGCCGCGACCGCGCGGCGCTGACGGCGGTCGTGATCCGTTATCGCGCCAAGGGCGCGTTGCGCGATGTCGGCAAGGTGATGGGGCTGCCGGAGGACGTGATCGCGCTCCTGTCCAAGCAGATCTGGGGCTGGTCGCGGCATGTCGATGCGGAGAAGTTTGCCGAGACCGGAATCGACCTGACCGACCGGCGTATCCGCCTGACGCTGGATCTGGCGTGCTGCCTGATCGGCGTGCCCCGCCATCTGTCGCAGCACCCCGGAGGGTTCGTGCTGACCCGCGACCGGCTGGACGAACTGGTGCCCATCGAGCCGGCGGCGATGGATCAGCGCCAGATCATCGAATGGGACAAGGATGATATCGACGCCCTGAAATTCATGAAGGTCGATATCCTGGCGCTCGGCATGCTGACCTGCATGAAAAAAGGGCTGGACCTGCTCGCTGCTCACAAGGGCCAGCATTTCACGCTTCAGACCATCCCGGCCGAAGACCCCCTGACCTACGCCATGATCCGCAAGGCGGACACGGTCGGCGTGTTCCAGATCGAATCCCGCGCGCAGATGTCGATGCTGCCGCGCCTCAAGCCGCGCACCTATTATGATCTGGTGATCGAGGTCGCAATCGTGAGACCGGGTCCGATACAGGGTGACATGGTCCATCCGTATCTACGGCGCAGGGAGGGGCTGGAAGAGCCGGATTATCCGACGCCGGAGCTGGAGGAGGTGCTCAAGCGCACACTCGGCGTACCGCTGTTTCAGGAGCAGGTGATGCAGGTGGCGATGGTCTGCGCGGACTTCACCGCCGCCGAGGCGGACGGGCTGCGTCGGGCAATGGCGACGTTCAAGAACACCGGCACCGTGTCCCATTTCCAGACCCGTCTGCTCGAAGGCATGACGCGCAAGGGCTATCCGGAAGAGTTCGCGCAGCGCATTTACCAGCAGCTCGAAGGTTTCGGCTCCTACGGTTTTCCGGAAAGCCATGCCGCATCCTTCGCGATCCTCGCCTACACCTCGTCCTGGCTGAAGTGCCACCACCCGGACGTTTTTCTGGCCTCATTATTGAACTCTCAACCGATGGGTTTCTACGCGCCCGCGCAACTCGTCCGCGGCGCTCGGGACCACGGCATTGAGGTCCGACCGGTCTGTATAAATTCTTCCCGCTGGGACAGCACTCTTGAAGGCGAGGACGACGAACGCGGCTGTTTCGCAGTGCGGCTGGGGATGAGCCTGGTCAAGGGGCTGGCCAATGCTCATGCGGCGGCGCTCGTGGCGGCGCGGCTACGGCGGCCCTTCGCCTCGATCGATGATCTGCGGCGCCGGGCCGGGGTGCCGCAGGAAGCGCTGGTGCGACTGGCGGAGGCCGACGCCTTCCGGCTGGCCTTCGGGCTGGCACGGCGCGAGGCGCTGTGGGCGATCAAGGGCCTGCATGACGAACCGCTGCCGCTGTTTGCCGCGGCCGCGCAGTCCCGCGAAACCGAAGAGCCGGCGATGGCTCTCGCCCCGATGACCGACGGCGCCGAGGTGGTGGGCGACTACAACCATGTCGGGCTGAGCCTGCGCGCCCATCCCGTGTCATTCCTGCGCGAGGATCTGCGGCAACGCAGGATCGTGCCCTGCGGCACGGCCATAGCGCTGCGTGACGGCAAACGGGCCGAAGCGGCCGGACTGGTGCTGGTCCGCCAGCGGCCCGGGTCGGGGGAAGGGGTGTGTTTCATCACGCTGGAGGACGAGACCGGCATCGCCAATCTGGTCATCTGGCCGGATATCTTCGAGAAATACCGACCGATCATCCTCTCGGCCAGCATGGTGGCCGCCAGGGGGCGCGTCCAGCGCGAGGGTGATGTTGTGCATCTGGTGACGCTGGAACTCACCGATCTGTCCGGATTGCTTCGTCAGGTCGGAGCGCGGGGAGGGGACGACGATCCGGCCGGTTCGGGTCTCGACAGGCTCAGTTTTAGGTCACGGAATTTCCATTAGAACCACCTTCAGGCTTTTCCTTGGCACCCATTTTGGCTACCGTGGTCAGTGGCGTGTGGAAACGCTTTTTGCACTGGGCGGCCTCCTATGTCGGGTGGCCTGCCAAATAGAACACCTGGACCTATGGTCTCGCGGTGAACGGCTTCGGTTGTCCACTGTAGGGAAATAGGCAGGAGGTGGATACGCCCAGAGCAAAACACCTTTCCAACCGCCCGACGCCAGGGAATGGCGGGGTGAATTGCGCGTTAATAGAATTGTACCGACCGGTCACTCCTTGCGTCGATCATTGATTTCGTTTTGTCTCCAAACTTGATGCGCCGGGGACAGGTGATCTGCTCCGGCGGAAGAAACCAAGGAACGACCGGTTATGACATTACCAATACTCTACAACTGTCCCCCATCTGGAAACTGCTACAAGGTTCGGCTGTTCGCGGCGCTGACGGGCATTGAACTTGACATTCAGGATGTCGACCTGGTGGCAGGAGCACATAAAACAGCCGCGTTCGCCGCCCTCAACCCCTGGCAGCAGGTACCGGTCCTACAGGACGGAGAGACCGTGATCTGGGATTCTCAGGCCATTCTTGTCTATCTGGCGGAAAAATACGGCAAGAAAGACTGGTGGCCGGCAGATCCGGCAACCCGGGCAGCCGTCATCGAGTGGCTGTCGGTGAGCGTGAACGAAATCCAGCATGGTCCGGCAGACGCACGGCTTGTGAAATTGTTCGACTATCCCCTGCGTTACGATGATGCCGTACGTAACAGCCAGCGAACTCTCAAGGTCATTGACCAGCATCTGAGCACCCATAAATGGCTGTCAGCAGACCGACCCACTATCGCGGATTGCGCCGCCTACCCGTATCTCGCACTGGCACCGGAGGGCGACATCGCCCTTGATCCTTACCCGTCATTGCGCCGCTGGACCGATAACATGGAAAAGCTGCCGGGCTATATTCCCGTTGATCACTAAGCGGTTTCACGCGCGGCTACATCCGTGTCTGTTCTTCCCTCATGGGGAAAGCGGCTATCAAGAGGAAAAGTGAAGTTGGGATTTCCGTGACGGGTTGAGAGGGTAGGAGAGAGTCTCCTGTCCGCCCGTCATGGAGTTTTCCACCATGGCAACCGCCCTTCCCAAGATCACGCTCAGTTCCTCGCGTGACATTCCGTTCAACAAACTGGTCCTGTCCCAGTCCAATGTCCGACGTGTGAAGTCCGGTCTTTCGATCGACGAACTGGCTCGAGACATCGAACGTCGCGGGCTGTTGCAGAGCCTGAATGTGCGCCCCGTTCTCGACGACACCGGGGCCGAAACCGGCGTCTACGAAGTGCCCGCTGGTGGGCGACGTTTTCGTGCGCTTGAACTGCTGGTGAAGCAGAAGAAGCTCAACAAGACCGCCCCTGTGCCGTGCGTCGTGCGCGAGGCCGGATCGTCCATACTCGCTGAAGATGACTCTCTGGCCGAGAATGTCCAGCGCGTGGCCCTGCATCCACTCGATCAGTTCCGGGCTTTCCGCGACATGCTGGAAAAGGGCATGTCCGAGGAGGAAATCGCGGCGGCGTTCTTCGTCCCCGTCACCGTGGTCCGGCAGCGTCTGCGCCTGATGAGCGTCTCCGAAAAGCTGCTGGACGTCTACGAACAGGACGGTATGCGGCTTGAGCAACTCATGGCGTTTTCCATCAGTGATGATGCGGCGCGTCAGGAGCAGGTCTGGGAAATCGTCGCCCAGAGCCATAACCGCGAACCTTACGTCATCCGCCGGATGCTGACCGAAAAGACCGTCCGGGCGTCGGATGCCCGTGCGCGGTTTGTCGGTCTGGAAGCCTATGTCGCGGCAGGCGGACACGTCATGCGCGACCTGTTTGAGGCCGATGATGGCGGCTGGCTGCAGGATCCTGTCATCCTCGACCGTCTCGTGATGGAGAAACTACAGGCCGCCGCCGAGGAGGTCAGGGCCGAAGGCTGGAAATGGGTCGAGACAGCCCTGTCGTTCCCCTGGGGCCACACACGTCATTTGATGGAGATTGATGGGACGCCGGTGCTGTTGTCCGAGGAGGAGACCGCACGTCTGGCCGCCCTGCGTGCGGAGCAGGAAACCATAGAAGCCGAACACGCCGAGGCCGACGAACTGCCCGACGAAATCGATCATCGCCTTGGCGAGATTGAACAGGCCATCGAAGCCCTTGAAACCCGTCCCGCAATTTTCGATCCGGGCGACATCGTGCGGGGCGGGGCCTTCGTCAGCCTCGACAATGACGGCACCCTGCTGATCGAGCGCGGGTTTGCCCATCCGGAAGACCTTGAAGATGAAAACCTCTCCGACGCGTACGATCCTGCGGCAGCCCTGGAAGACGGCGCCGCTCCCGAAGACCATGCCGACAACGCGACCACCGATGCGACGGGACAGCATATCGCGCCTGACGACGCCGAAGACGAGGATGATCTCCGCCGCCCCATTCCGGATCGCCTCCTCTCCGAACTGACCGCATGGCGGACGCTGGCCCTTCGTGACGCGTTTGCCAGCAGCCCAGATGTGGCGCTGACCGAATTCCTGCATACCCTCTGCCTCAGCCTGTTCCGGGACGATCGCGGGGGCGCCTGCCTCGAAGCCGGAGTGCGCGCTGTCGGGTTCCCGATCCAGGCGCCCGATCTGGGCAGCAGTCTGGCGGCCCATGCCCTGCGCGCGCGGCACGAAGGGTGGAAGCAGGATATCCCGCAGGACGAGGACGAACTCTGGGCGTGGCTGGATCGGCTGGATGAGACCAGTCGCTCGGCCCTTCTCGCGCACTGCCTCTCCTTCGGGGTGAATGCCCAGTTCGAGAAGGTAAATCCGCACGGGTCGGTTTCTCCGCGCGCGATTGAGCGCCGACTGGCCCGCAGCAACCGGCTGGCATCGGCCCTGCACCTTGATCCGGTCGAGGCGGGCTGGCAGCCGACGGTCGAAAACTATCTCGGTCGCGTGACCAAGCCGCATATTCTGGACGCCGTGCGCGAAGCACGCGGTGAACAGGCGGCGGGGCTGATCGCGCATCTGAAGAAAGCGGACATGGCCCGTGAGGCGGAGCGGCTGCTCGAAGGTTCCGGCTGGCTCCCCGAAGCGCTGCGTGCGGGGCTGCCTGACGACGATGCCGCGTCTGGCGAGGAACAGAACCATACGGCGGAAGACGTGGAACTGCCAGCCTTCCTGAATGCCGAGATCGCCGCCGAATAATCATTTCCGGGCCACTCAGGGCCGTGGTCCCGAGGTTCGCGGGGTCACGGCCCGCCCTTTTTTCCAATCGTATGATCCGATGGAGCTTGCCATGTCAGAAACATCAGGCGTCCCTGTCACGCCCGAAGCCGCCCCCGCTGACTATATGCTGCGCTGGCAACGTCATGAAGCAGCGCAGAGAGACGCGGCGGCGCAGAACCGGCGGATTGTATTCGCCACACTCGCCCTTTACGGCATCACCCAGGTCAAGGTCTCCTTCAATGGCGAAGGGGACAGTGGCCAGATAGAGGACATGATCGTCACGCCCGAAGAGCAGACCAACATTCTTCAACGCGAAATTACCATGAAGACCACGTCATGGCCTGACGCTGACGTTGCCCAGGAGTCCGGGCCCCTCAGCGACGCGATTGAAAATGTCTGTTACGATGCCCTCGCACAGACGCATGGCGGCTGGGAAAATAATGATGGCGCATATGGCGATATCATTTTTGACGTGCCCGAACGCACCGTAACGCTTGGATTCAGCGAACGCTATACATCCTCGGAATATTACGAACATAGCTGGACAGAGGAGGCGGATCATGGCGCATAGTTATCATCATGCCCTCTCCTCCGTGCGGCAGTGGGGCGGAACAGTTGACGAGTTCCTGCCAGTTCACAATTTTTTCGACGAGTCCAAGCGTATATCGGCAGATTTCCGTCATCGCGCCTTGCGGCATCATGCCGAAGGGATCTACCTCGCGGAGCGGATATTCGGTGTCACCCTTACGCTTTCAACGGGCAGGGTCGTGCCCGTCCGGCTGATCGGTGAGCAGCATATGCGCGAAGATTTTGGCTTTATCCCGAGCTTTGTGGACTGGCTGAAGGAAATCCGGCCGCAACCGTGGATGGGACGGGCGAAGTCTCTGCATCAGGTGCCGGAGACCGACCTCGACAACCCATCATAACGTTCTGAACACTCTATTATTCTCTATGGTCATGGTGCGGCTTTCGGTCTCCGGAAGCCGCATTTTTTCATGTTGGTCATGCCCTGAAGAGGGAGAGGGCGGCTTCGCCTTTTGTGCCGAATATCCGGCGCAAGAGGAGAGTTTCCATGACCATGACCGTTCTTCCTTCAGYCCGTCCCGCCAGCGGGTTTCGTATTGATCCTTCCCGTGGCCGGGTTGACCACCGTGTGGCGTCCGAGTGGTATTCTCGTCCCGATGACGAACGCTATCTCTCACTCGCTGACCTGCACGCGGCGACCCTGAGCCGTGCGGAACGGGCGACCGCGCGCACGGTGGAAAGCCGCGCCATCCGGGTGGACGCATCACGCGACAATGCCGAACGGCTGACCCTGTCGGTGCCCGGCCAGAGTGCGCCGGTTGCGCCGACCCACTGGTCTTTCGGGCAATTGTGCAGCCTGGTTAGCGCGCCGTCGTCTTACTTGCGTAATCTTCCGGCTCCTCTGGCCGCGATCAATCTGCAGCATGGATTGCTGTCCCATCGGGCGGAACTGGTCAAGACGCTGGAGACTGGCGACGGCCGCGTAGAACTGCGGGCCGTGACCGGGCCGGATTACGGGCGTATCTGGGACCATGAGCTTGTGGGAGCCGTGCGAAAAATTGCCGGCAACGGAACAGGTGATACGAACTGGAAAGTGCCGGGCGTCATTGACTGGGCGACCATGACCCATAATCCCCATGTGGACATCACGAAGGAAACCACAACGCTCTATGCGTCAGACAGAGATGTTTTTCTGTTCCTCGTGGACGATACGCATCCGATCGAGGCCGGACGGCTGCCAAATGGCGACCCTGATCTGTTCTTCGGGGGATTTTACGCATGGAATTCAGAAGTCGGTAGCAAAAGCCTTGGAATTGCGTCGTTCTACCTGCGCGGGGTTTGTCAAAATCGTTTGATCTGGGGGCAGGAAAATCTGCAGCAGATCACGATCCGGCATAGCAAGTTTGCGGCCTCCCGCTTTGTTCACCAGGCTGCACCTGCGCTGCGGAATTTCGCAAACGCCAGCACAGCATCGTTCGTTTCCGGAATTCAGGAGTCACGCAAGCAGATCGTGGCCCGTGACGAGGACGATCGCGAGCGCTTCCTGCGGCGGCAGGGTTTCTCTAAGCCGGAGACGGCCAGGATCATCGAGACGGTTCTGCATGAGGAAGGCCGGCCACCGGAAAGCGTGTTCGACTTTGTCCAGGGCATTACGGCCTTCGCCCGCACAAAGAGCAATCAGGACACACGGCTCGATCTGGAAGGCAAGGCCCGCAAGCTCATGGAGCGGGTCTGATCTTCCAGCCGCATTTTTCGTCATTGCCTTTGCGAAAGCCCGGACCTGTTCCGGGCTTTTTCTTTATGGAGGGTCTGAAAGTGGCCGATTATTTCACGCATTTCTCCTGCCTTCTCGACGTGAGAACACATGAAAACGCGCTCAAAGCGCTGGAACTCTATCAGAATGAGACGGAGGATGACGATGGTTTCTGTCTCGCTCACGGGTTCTCTCTGCTGCTCTCGAGAGAAGGCTCTTCGGGATTGTGGATCCATGATGAGTCTGGCGGCGACCCGGAATGCGTCATCGCATTCGTGCTGAAATGCGCGGAAGCGTTTTCACTCTCCGGTTTGTGGGGAATGGAGTATGCA